>JAKTXL010000022.1:0-157063 GCA_030582535.1 Insectozyma bohioensis | reverse complement strand
GAAATCCCAATTTATAAAATATTTGAGGCCCTATTTTTATTGTTCAAAGTATCAAAATTTCAAAATATTTTTAATATAAAAGAATAAATATTTTTGTATGATGATCAGTATATATTTCGAACATATACGAGCGTGTATTCTAAATTCAACCAAAATATTACTGTCAAATTAACAATTGTAAGATATTCATTTTAATATTGTTTTTAAAATATTTAACAAATTTGATATTTTTAATAAAATAGGGTTTTTTTAAAATAAATTTTTCAAAGGGAAATGTTTTCAAAACATCTTCAAATGTCTGTAATTTTTGGTGGGTATGTACTTCAATTAAATATTTAAAATATTTTAATAAATAAATACAGGGACTCCCAAATTAACAAAACATCTAAATACCTATTTTTACTTTTTAAATTATGATTAAAATTGAAAAATCTGTTAATCAAAAAGAATTTCAAAATATTGTATTCTTGGTGGGTATTTATTATATAAATAAAACTCCCAAATTAATAGTTAAGAAATCTTTTATTATACCAGAATTCAATAGTTCAAATTTGTTAACAAAAAAGGTATGTAATGTTTAAAAACATGATGATGATGATGATGATGATAAAAAATTAATATGTAATTGGTGATGATGATGATAAAAAATTCAAATGTAATTGTTTGTGATAAATGGAAAAAAAAGTGGTTGTAAAAAGAAAATTGAAGGGAGAAATCTTAGATTTGAATTTATAGCAACAACACAAATAAAAATAGAAGAAAAAAAACCTCTTAAGAAATGCGTATACAGTTTTTTTGTGATGCAAATATATAATTCAACACCCCATATATATCGAAATTATTTATCTATTCTAATCTTTATATAAATTTAGTTAAAAACAGATATAATACTTTTCGTTTTGATTTGATTATTATTGCAATATCATATTAGATTAGAAATTAGTCTGGAATCCGCTATAGAAATTCCTGAAATTGAAAATTGTTACATTACTCAGTATTATTTTGAACGTAGCAATGAAATTTTTTTCGTAGTTTTTGTTTCTAATGGTTATGATAGTACTATTTCAAATTACCTTATAGTTTATTTAACGCCATCATCTCTCCTTAATATGTATATAATTTATTATAAAAAATTGATATAAAAAATTTGGAAATTTCTTCTATAAAATTACTTGGTAGCCACTCATACAAAAATAGAGAATTAAACAAATGATGATGGAACACCTAAATTATTACAATATCCAAAATTAAATGGAAAAAATAAAAAATCATCATTTTAAAAAAAAAATTAAAATTATAATTATTTTTGCATTGCATTATATATATAAATATAGATAGAATTTATATATATGTTATTTTTATAGATTAAATAAATAACAAAAATGAATTATAGAATTAATGAAATAGAGTAAAGTTATTTAAAAAATTTGAAAAACTTCTCTACACCCGTTTTTTACGAAAATGTGATAAATTTAATTGATGCGAATTTTTAAATTATCTCCAAATTTAGAAATTTTAATATTATCAAATAATTTTTTATCAAATGAATTTAAATTTCCATCAAGTTTTAAATAATTAAAAGAATTAGTTTAATCAAATTGATGACATAAAATTTGCAATCAACAGAGAAATTTGTAAATTATCAATTTTAAATTTATCTGGTTATTTAATTTTTTTTAAAAAATACAAGAGATTTGGATTATGAGTTTTATTCAAACTTATCAAATGGTTTAAATTTAAATATAAAGTATAACAAATTGAATATCAATAGTTTACATAAATTTAATTAATAATATATATTATGTTATGTTACTATATAGTTGTTCTCATAACAAAAATTCTGACACTATTCTATTTTTGTCTTTCTTACCCCCATACCAAAATTTCTGCTATTTTATAAATATGATTGAAATCCATAAATTTTTAAAACATATTATTTATTTATTTATTATAAAAAAATTATAATAATTTCTAAAGAATAAGACAAAAGTCAATATTTTTAGAAAATTAATTTTATAATAATAAATGAAATTCTGGTTCCAAAAATTAGTTTCAAAAATAAAAACATAATACCCCTATTCAACGTATTACCAGTCATGGATCATTTCTAGAAATTCTATTTTATTGAATTCCCATCATTTCATGACTTCTTCATTATGTTTTATAAAATACTTATAAATAAGTATTATAAATAATATGAATAATCAACCAAATGAATTAATTTCAATATATCTAAACTTGAATAAATCCTATATCTAAAAAATGAAAAACATTAGTAATTATAGATTATCCTAACCATTTTGGAAATTAGCCTGATGGGAAATTAAATTAAAATTTATATATCTGTTTAGTTACAGAATATATTTTTGTTGAATATAAATAATTTTAGTTTCTTTTTCTTGAGGGATTCTTCATCTATTTATATACTTTTCTTTTTAATAAAACTAAAACATTCCAAAACTTGATAATTTCTTTAAAATCAAAGTTTAAAAAAACATAAATCTAATCTTGGATAGTAATAGTTAAATAACTAATACTACCGACGTTTCTTATTATTAACCTCCAATTAAATTTAAAATGTTCTTTAGTAACATTAAAATCTATATATTTGGAGATTCAATATATTAAGATAATGTCTTTTAATAAATTGTTCTATTTAATGTATAGATACAAAAATTTTAAAAATATGTAGTATTGTTTGGAAATATAATTCAAATTTATCTAATAATCAATATAAGGATCCATCCAAAAGATTGGAAATTTAAAATAAATTAAAAAAAAACAAAAAAAAATGGAAATGAAAATGTGTAATTTTTTTTTTAAAGCGCAACTGTCCTTTTATATATGTTTTCAAATCGCTACCATATGAAAAAAAATGTGTATAATGTGATCTATCACATTTTTGTAAAATTAATGATAATAAAATAATTAAGGGGTTTACAATGGTATATATAATCATCTATTTATTTGAACTTCCATATATAATAAAATTATAAACATGTAGAGCTCTATCTACTAACTTCTCTCTCTAAGCAAATATTATAGATATGATAAGTTAATTACTTAAACTAAAACATTCCAAAACTAGATAATTTCTTTAAAATCAAAGTTTTAAAAAAACATAAATCTAATCTTGGATAGTAGTAGTTAAATATTTAACTAATACTACCGACACTTCTTATTATTAATCACCAATTAAATTTAAAATGTTCTTTAGTAACATTAAAATCTATATTTGGAATTTCAATATATTAAGATAATGTCTTTTAATAAATTGTTCTATTTAGGTATAGATACAATAACCATTTTCAAAACAAAACCAATCGGTGATATACTTGCCCAAAATCTAACAAATGAATTTCAAGCAAATGACAAACAAATGTTGAATTGTCCTTATATATATATAGATATATATATTGACAAGTCTAATGATAAAGCTCGAAATACGGTTAATATAGATAGCATGTTTGAAACAGCATGTACTTTCACAAATGTTTCATTGGATAGATATCTTTGAACTTTTGAAAAAATAAAAAAAAAAAAACATTTATACTTTTTTTTTTCCAGTTTGTTAAAAAAGTGTTATATTTATATTTATATTTATATTTAAATTACCACCTTGATTATTAATTATTAATTATTATATTTTCATTTCATTTCATTCATTTTTTGTTTTGTCATCTTTCTCTTCTCTCCATCAAACAATTTATATATAACACTTAACACTTGTTAGTAATTCTAAATCAATATATATTTATAATCAATTAACAAATTCTAAAAAGAACCTAAAATTCGTAATGTGTTCGTAAATTATAATTCAAATCTCTCGCTACCATACGTAAGAAATGTATTATATTGTGTGGTGATCTATCTATCACATATTACAAAGAAAAGTAGAATTATTATTATAAATATTAATTATATATTAAGTTATTAAGGATAGGTAGTGGTGGGTAAGTAGTAGTAGTATATATACATTATCTAGTTTTCTGTTTATTCATCATTATATAATTCATTATTTAAAATTTTTTTTAAATGAATTAATTTATCAAATCTTAAAATATAATCATCTTCAATACCTTGAAATTCAAATTCACTATTAATAATTAAATTTAAAAAAAAATCAGGTCTTAAATTAAAATTTTTTTCATTATAATTATTATATAATTTTTTAACATCATTAAAATTTTCATTTAAAATTAATTTTAATTCAATTTCATGATATTTTGTTGAATTTTTTGTTATATAAAATTCTTTAAATAATGTTGGAATTGATGATAATAAATTAAAATGATCTAATTTTGTTAATTGATTTAATTTAATTAAATCTAAATTTCCAACTTCTCTCTTTTTTGGATGTTTAGATGGAAAATAATCTAATATTTTTTGAGTATTAAACCATATTCTAAAATTATTTAAATATATATAATCTCTATGATTTTTTTTAGTTAAAGATTTTAAATTATATTCATCATTTAAAATCATCATAAAATTTGATGGTATATAACCTGAATGATTTTCAATTAATGTAGTTATTAAAGGATTTAATTCATCATATAATACAAAATGATTATTTCTACAATTATAAATTTTTAATTTTTCATTTTTTTTAAAATTATTAAATTCTGGAAATTCTTGTCTAATTTCTTGTAATGATTTATTTTCAATAATTTCAAATTGTGTATCATATCTTTTTGGTGAAGATTCATCAGTTAATGCTAAAGCTGTTATATCTATATATAACCCAGTATCAATATCAATAAATCTTGCATCAATTGAATTATTTCCATTACCTTTTTTACGATGTGTTAAACTTGATCCAATATCAAGAAAATATCTTGACATTCCATTAAATTTTCCATTTAAATCTCCAACATTTTCAATAATTAATGATTGATTATAAAATTCACTTAATTTATATAATTCACCAATTGGCATTTGAACATCAACATCACCATCCCATGGAAATTGTAAACCATTCCAATACCATGATAATAATGATCCATGAGCTATCCATGTTATAATACCTTTTTCTTTAGTAAATTTTAAATAATTTTTAATTAATCTATGTAATATAATTGTTTCTTCATTTGTACCAATTATTAAACCTTGAAAAAATCTCCAATCATAATGTTCACCTTGCCAATTATCAGGAATTTTATTTAATAATTGAGCTTCTGAAAAATATTTTGGTGGTGATTTTAAATTTTCACTATATTCTAAAGAATTTAAAAAATTTTTTTGTTCAATACTTAAATCTTCTTCTTCATTTTTTAATCTATTTATTATATCTTTTGAATTATTTATAAATGATTCTTCAGGTATATTAATTATATAATCATTTAAAGAATTTAATGATTCAATTGGAGGATTATTATTAATTAAATTTTGATAATTTTCTAAAACATTAATATATGAAGGATTACCAATTTTATTTTTTAATTGATTATGAATTAAACTATATTTTAAATTATTTTCATTTGAATTTTCAATATTAATTTCATAATTATTTGATGAATCAGTTAAAAATATAATTTTATTTGGTGAAGGTGATGATGAAAATAAATATGATTTACCTAATAATTCTCTATTTGAAATCAGTTGACGACCAGTTGTATCAAAAATTTTATAACCTAATAAAGAATTTGAATCATAAATACAATAATTTTCAATATTTTTAATTTCTGAATTTTCAATTAATGATTTATCATTTGATATATTAAATAATGATGAACATAAATTTGATTTATAAGGATTTAAAATATATTTATTTAATATTGATAAATCAACCCAATCTGACCAATGGAAAGGTAATTTTAAATTTTGATGATCATTATTTAATTCTAAATATTTATAATATATTGATAATGTTAATCTTATATCAAATGGTTGAATAGGTAGATCATTATATTCATCTGTATTTGAAGGTAAATTTAAACTTAAAGGTAAATTATCTAAAATTTGATCATTTATATCCCAAAATTGATAATTAAAATTTGTATTTATATCATTATTTAAATAATCAAATTTAATTTGATTTAAATGATTTATAAATTTTAAATTTGAATCTAAATTATAATTTGATGATAAAATATTATAATACCATGTATTAAATTTATGATGAACTAATTGATTTAATTTTTTTTTATATTGATTTATTGAAGGTTTTGAATTTATTGCTTGAAAACTTATTAAGATTGTATATAATATAGATAGTAGAATTAATGATCTAATTATAAATCTTCTTGAAGATAGTAATTTTGTCGATAGAATTTTAAAATAAACGAACATGATATATTATATTAATTGATGAAATAAATGAAATGAAATTAATTGTAATAAATAAATAAATAAATAATGGGAATAAAGTTCGTTTTATATGAAATATAAGGGTGTTGTTTTCTTGTATTTGTATGTGTATTTGTATATGTAATAGTTTGGGTATTGAAATATTTGGGGGGAAATCGGATTGGTTTTGTGGCTAATAAGTAAATATATCCCAGTGGTAGTAGTAGTAGTAGTAGTAGTACTATATATATATATGTAATATGCTCTTAATAAAACAAGAAGAAAAAAAGGATATAAATGAAAAGAAAAAGAAAAAGAAAATGATTAATAAAAAAAAATCAAAATCCAATTAAAACAATTTGAATATAATTCTTGTTGAATTGAAGATATTATATATATTGTATTATATTATATTCTATATTGTTTACTTATTAACTGTAAAATCTAAAATATAAACTAAACTAAACTAAATTATAAACTATACAAAGAAAAGAAAATTAAACAAGATAATATAATAATATAATATAATAAGATAATAATCAAAAGGTAAATAAATAAAATTGCAAAAATTCTTAAATAATAAAAATTTGTGCCATTTCTTTAAATAGCAGAAATTTCTTTTTTTTCATTTTCACTTTAACAATAGTTTAAATTTCAGTTTTGGTTTTAGTTTATACATTTAACTTAATTTACATTTAGTTTATCTCTTTGTTTGTTCGTTTGGGTTTGGTTTAGTCTCTTTTGTTCTGTTCTGTTCTGTTGTGTTTGTTGCTTTGTCTATATTTGTCTTCGGGTCTTGTGCAATTAATTAATTAATTAATTAACTTTTTTAAACCCAATTTAACCTTTTTTCTTGGTATCGCAAGACAGACGTAACGTAATGGACGGATCCCATTCAAATTAAATTTAAGTTAACGTACACAATAATACGAATAAACTTATTTCTAAGCTTCTTTTCAAATTTCCATTTTCCCTTTTTTTTCTCTCTCTCCCCGTACCCCAATGGCCGCAAACCAGTACCATTGATTAAAACCAACAAACCTTAACCTTAAACTATAAGGTATCTATATATATGTCAAGATAACAACAACACCTTATTATTATTTGAATGTGAGCAAATTATTATTTTCTTATGATATATAGTTTTCTTATAACATCATTCATCTTCATATATATCCATTATTAATATTTATTTAATATTTATTTAAAATATTTTTTTTTCTTGTATTTTATTTTATTATTGGCCCATGGAAAAAAGAGAACAGAACAAAACTAGATCCATTGTTCTACCAAAAGGAAAAGGAACAGGAAAAGGGGGTAGGGGTGGTTGTGGGTAATTTTGTACGATCAGCGGTAGTAAATTAGTAAATTCAGACGAAACAAAAGAAAAAATCAGACGAAAAAAAAACAAACCAAAAAACTAAAAAAATATTTTTTAATAAAAATTTTTCTTGTCCTTTAGAAAACTTGGAGATGACGCTTAAAATGTATTACTACCCTTAATAATACTACAATGATGCTTAATCTTTAATCTACAACTACGAAACTACTATCTATCGTATACTAACTGTAAAAGCCCAATATCAAAATATTTTATTTAGTAGTTGTTTTTAACTTTTATAGATAATAAGATTCTTAATAAGATTCATGAACAAGGCTCAAAGAATGCCCCAACAACAACAACAACAACAATTGACGACGAGGCATCAAACCTTACTTACTTTTTTTTATAAATTTCGCAAATTAGGATGTAAATCTACTTTTTTAGGTTAATAAAATTTTATTCCCCCCCAAAAAGTAATAACAATAATAACAACCAATAGATAACTCTATTAACTATTGATGAGATGCTGATGCTGCTGCTACTTTCCCTATTGTTTAAATATTTGTGTAAATCTCTTTTTCTTTATTTTGTACCACCCTCTACTGAGATTGAATTATGTATGTATGTACGTATGATATTATTATTATTTTTTTTTTTTGATCGTCCCGTCGACCTTGCATAAATAATGAGTTATTATATAATTTTTATAATACAAGTTTTTGTATTAGTATTAATTGGCTGATAATCAAAGATAAAACCACACAAAATAGAACAATATATATTTTGTACCTGCCTGTTTTGATCAATTCTAGCGGAAATGAAACCACAGCTATCCGCTATCACTCTACTATATCTATATATATATTCATTTTTATCACAAAACTTTGAATATTTAAATTTTTTACTTTTAATACCGATCTATATTAAACTTCATTTATCTATATGGTAGACTATCATTATCGTCAAAACAAAAAAAAAAGAAAGATTATGAAAGAACATTTTACAAGATCTCGATTAACTACTATAATAAAATTTTTATTAAAACTTCCGTATCGTATCGAAATATGAGATTTATATTTGATAGCTTATCTTTTAATTGATTGATTTGCAAAAAATAAAAAAAAAAAAAAAAAAAAAAAATATTAATCTATTAAAAATAAATATATATAATCGCCGTGTAATATAAAAAACTATTATCCATTATATATCAATTTCTTGAATTAATATATCTTCTTTACATTGAGATAATTTCCCTAATACTTTAACACTTTTATTATTTTGATTAATTTCTTCTTCATCTTCAAAACCAATATCATTTTCAACATTATTAAATTGTAATATACAACTACTTCCACCATAAATAATATCTTTTTCTTTACCGATTCGATTACAAATTAATACATGAATAGGTTTTTTAAACCATTTTGGTTTAAAAGAATATTTATGATTTAAAAATGGAAAAAATCGAAGTATCCAATAATTTATATTATTTTCATTTGGTAAATCAATTAAATTTTCCCATACTTTATTAGCTAATTCAATTCTTTCTGATTCTTCTAAAATTTCTTCTTTTTTTATAGATGGTGATTCTTGTGTTAACCAAGCCATTGGACATATAATTAATTCACATTGTTGTTCATATGATGATCTACTAAATTCAAATAAATTAAATGGTGCTTCAAATTTATAAGGATTTAAATCCATACATATTCCAATATTAATTTTAATTTGTTTATTTTGGAAAGGTACTAAAAAATTTGGAAAATTTTTAATTGGATTTTCATTACATCCCCATTTTTCATCAGTTTCATATAAAAAAGTTTTCCTATAATTATATAATAATTTACCAGTTTTAAAAATTGCACAACTATTATAAATTTTTTTTTGAAAAATTTCTGGATATCCAATAATTGTAATACAATTTTTTTCAATACTTATTTTTTTACCAAAATTTAATGAATCTCCAAAATTTTCTAAACTTTCTAAATATGGTTGAATATCTAAATTTGAATTAAAATTATATCCTGTTATTGATAATTCTGGTAATATTATTAAATCTAATGGTTTTTTAGAAATTGTTAATAAATTATTTATTTTTGATATATTTAATTTTGGATTCTTTAATATTGAATCTATTTGAATTAATGCAACTCTAATTTTCATTTATATTTTATATTTCTAAATCGTTTTGGATCAATCACCTTTTTTTTTTTGGTCTCTTTTTTTTTTTTTGTTTTTATTGCGGGTTTTGATATTTTCAAAACCAATAGAAAATTATATAATAGAGAATTCTGTATATAAAGTATATTACGTAGTGTAGTTCTCTCTCTCTCTCTCTCTCTCTCTCTAAACACTGGAGTATATTAATTATGTAAGTTATTTATAATTCTACTAAAATCAAGAAATTAAAGATGGGGGGTTAAGAGAATTAGGTATTAAGGTAACTACTACTCTACCTCTACCTCATCGCTTATTTTCCTTTGACCCTTTATTTCTTTGAAGTCTTTGAGTAAGTACTAGTACTTCCATAAATAATTTTTTTCTTGATTTGCTTGCATTTTTTCTTGCAATTATTTATTGATTCTAGAATGAACTCAAAAACAAGAATTTATAGTTTAATAACTATATATATTTACAAGGATCATTATCAAAAAGTTTAAATCTTGGAAGAAAGAAAGCAAGAAAGAAATGATTGAAACAATTATAAAACATTAAGAAAATTATTTCCTCACTCAGAAGAATTTTCTTAATTAGTGCGACAAATGAAAATAAAACAAGTATTTCAGTATTTCAGTCGTAAGAAAAAGAATTGCAAAATCCGGTGGTACCAAAAACAAACATACGGGTTGGGCAGCCGGTAGTACCAATTCTCAAGAAAATGTCGATAACTGCGGAACCAAAGAATTCTTGCCAACACTGGAAGAAAAAGAAAAATCAGAAGAGCAAAGAAAAAAAAAAAAAAAACATACAACAAAATAAAATAAAATAAAATAAAACCGCAAACGGAACAAGGATATAACAAAAAAATTTATACCAATTACCAACAATAATAATCATAAGAGGGGGCTTTTCACATATTTGTACATATACATATATAGACCATCTAATGATTTTCTTGTTTCATTTCATTTCATTATAAATGAAATTTTAAATGATCATATTCTTTTTTAACTATAACCCCACTAAATCAAATAACAACAACAACAAGAAGTTGGAAATTGATAATAAATCTGAATTATTGCAAAAAGAGAAATAAACAGAAAAAGAAATGACGGATTTATACTTGTTACATCCTAAATAAGAGTAATCTCTAATAAACAAATAAAAAAAAATATTTTATTTAGGAATATAATTTTATTATTTTATTTTATTTCAGTTTATTTTTTTCAGTTTTTATGTAACAAGGCGAATTCAATTATCCAAAAAGAAATGAAATGAGAGAGATAATGAGATAATAAAATATTTTTAGTTATCTCAAATAATGAAAAAAATTAGATGAAATTTTGAGCCTTGCGTTTAAATGAAAGAAAGAATCAAAGAAAGAAGAGGGAAATCAAATTAGAAAAAAAAAAATAAATATTAAATATGAATGAAAAAAATGGAGAGATTGAATTTAAATTAAATTAAGGCTTGTTCAATTAAAAAAAGTTTAAATTTTTATAGTTATTGTTGTTTGTTCGTTTGAAATCACTCTATTTAGATCAACTCATATATATATATACATTCGTAGGAACGAACAATCGACAAACAAATAAACAACGAAACAAGGCTTTTTGGTAGAAAATCCATATAAATTTTTTTTTTTTTTTGCATTGCCAATTCGAGTATTTAATCTAAATACAACAAAACAATAAAAAGTACCTTACCTTTTTTTATTTATTTATTCATATACGATTCTAAAATCATTACTCTCTTAATATATATAGTTCAAGTTTGATTGATCCTTGTCTTTTTTCTTTCTTTCTTTTCTGAATGGGGAATTGAGGGATTACTAATAAAACTTTTTTAAAAATCTTTAAAACTCCAATAGTCAATTGAATATATCTGAGATTAACAGAAAATAATTTATTATATTTATTTTATTTTATATTATTTTTATTTTTTTTATAACAAGTCTCAAACGTTACTTGTTTCTCTACATTTCTTTTTTTTATATTTAAAACAATCATACACATTCTATATAGACGTATGTAGTAGTAATAGTAGGTAGTAATGTTGTACCTCAATGGCTTATACTTGTATGTATATATATATATATATATATATATAAATACTGCAATGTAAGTTTCCAAAAAATTTCCAATTTTTTTTTTTTTTCTCCCAACTATTATTGTTTTATTATTATTAGATAGTTATATATCTCATTAGTTTATAATTCAAATATTAAGATCAATTACATTTACATCCCTCCGATTTACTTTTAATTTTGCAGTTGTTGCATCATCATTTCATATTGAGGGTATTTTAAACAAAATTTAAAATTTTAAAGATTCGGATAAAATCACAAAATTAAAAACAAATAAAAAAAAATTAAAATTTAAAAATTTTTCGTGATTAGGAAAATTAACTCAGATTTCAAATTATTATATTATTAAATTGGGGTATATATATATATATATATACTACAACTAATTCATCATTTTTTATTTATTTCATTTTCTTTAATTTAACAACCACCAGCATAGATTATCTAGAAACATAGAAACATAGAAATAGAAAAGAAAAAGATCTCAAGACGTAACCTTGCATTGAAAAATAATCTTTCAAAATCTTTAGTTTTTAGTTTTTTAAAATTTTTTCTTGGCAATAGAAAAGAACAGAGAGAAAAAAGAAAAAAAGAAACAGGCAAAAAAAGGCAAATCAATTTTTTTACTTGGTTATATTTTATAATTAAATTAAATTAAATTTTTAGTTTAAGTTTTTTTTTTTTTATTTTTTATTGTCACAAGATTTAAAACAAGACCCAATAACCATTTTATATTCATTTCATTTATTCATTACTTTTATATATCTATAATAGATTTCCTTCAATTTTAGTTTAGCTACTACTACCACTACCACTACCACTACCACTGCTACTTACTTATTCATACATTCCATCACTTTCACTACTTTTTAGTTTGATTTTTAATTTATTTTAGTTCCTTTTTTTCTTTTTTGGCAACACTGGGTTGTAAAGTTTTATCGCATATATTATGTATACAATTAGAAGATCAAGAGGTTTATTATTATTCCTTATAATATTATTACTACATATACTAATACTATCGTTAATTAATGTCACTCCAATTAAACATTATATAATTGATACTTTCAATATAATAAATGTTCGAAAATTATTAGCATCAAATACAAAAGAAGAATCAATTGATTTTGATAAGAAATTAATAAATCATTTAAAATCTAAAAATTTATATAATAAATACTTTAATGAAAATGAACAAAAAGAACAACCAAAAAATGAAAATCATCAACAACTTAATTTAATTGAAATACCCAATTATGATTCAATACCTGATTTTCAACCTTATGATCCAAGATATACTTTTGGTTTATTATTAAAATATATTAATAATCAATTAGATCAAGAAGATTCAACAACAACCACTTTAGAAATTCCTTCATTTCATTGGAGTGATTATACAGATATGTCTGTATTACAAGAATATATATATAAAACAGATAAATCAGAATGTAATATGTTTGATGTTAGAAAAACTAATCCAAAAGCAAATATTCGTGAAGATTTATATGAACCTGAAAGATATTGTATAAATGATGAAGATATTAAAAAAATTTTAAAAGATCCTTTTTCACAAAGAAAATATTCAAAAGAATTTTATAATAATTTAATAGAAATTGAAAAAAATAATAAATTAAGTACTGGATTTCATATTCATTCATTTACTGGACGTGGTAAAAGAATTTTACGTCCTGTTATTGCAAGATCTTATTTAAATGATTTTATGACTTTACCATTAACTATGACTTTATTAATACCAAATAATAAAGTTTTAAATATAAATATAAATAAAAATAAAGAAAAATTAAAAAATTCAAAAATTTTTCAATCTCAATTAATTGATATATCACAAGAATTAAATAAATTATCAATAAAATTACCAAATTCTCCTTTATTAAATTTATCATATGAAAAACATTTAAATCAACAACAATTTATTGATCAATCACAAAATTATTTAAATAATTTAGAATCTGATAAAAAAAATTTAAATCAAACTGATTTAAATTATATGAATAGTTTAATATCTTCAATAACAAATTTAAATCCTCCAAAATATTTTCATGAAGCAAATTTAATTAAAAAAGAAAAAAATTTTGGTATTGGAGGTCATTATGATTGGAGATTTATGAATGGTATAATAAATTCAACACCAAAACAACCTATATCAATCCATGGATTATTAAAAGCATGGTTAAAATTAACAAATCATTATGATTTAAATACTTGGGTTGCTCATGGTTCATTATTATCATGGTATTGGAATGGTTTACAATTCCCATGGGATGGTGATATTGATGTTCAAATGCCAATTGAAGATTTACATAAATTATCAAAAAATTTTAATCAAACTATTGTTGTTGATTTTGGTAATGAAGATGAATTAAAATTTGGTAGATATTTTTTAGATTGTTCAACTTTTATATCACATCGTACAAGAGGTAATGGTAATAATAATATTGATGCAAGATTTATTGATTTAGATACTGGATTATATATTGATATAACTGGTTTAGCATTATCTGAATCTAAAGCACCAGTTAGATATAATCAATTATTAAGAGGTTCAGGATTAGAAAGATCAAGTAAAGATTCAACTATTACACAATTACAAAGAAATGAATTTTTACAAGTTTATAATTGTAGAAATAATCATTTTGCAAGATTAGAAGCTTTATCACCTTTAAGATTAAGTATGGTAGAAGGAGAATTTGGTTATATAATAAGTGAATTTGAACAAGCTATATCAACAGAATATGGAGATAAATCATTAATTGAAACAAGTTTTTCAAATTATGTATTTTTACCAAAATTAAGATTATGGGTTCATTTAAAAAATTTATTAGAATTTATAACAAAATCAAATAATGAATTTAAACAAGATAAAAAAAAATTTTCAATTAATGATAAAAAATTAATTGCAATTGATTTAACTGATGAAGAATATATTGAATATTTATTATTTAATGAAATTAATTTAAAAGAATATTTAAATGTTTATAAAATTACAATGTTTCATCAACAAGAAATTCAATTAATATTTAATGGAAAATCAACAAATTTATTATTTTTTAAAGAAAATTCAAAAGAATTATTATTAAATAATAGAAAAATTTTAAGATCTGATTATTTTAAAAATCATATAAATGATTTTTCAAATTATAATTATTATGATAATTTAAAAAATTTAAAAATTATTGAAGAAAAATATTATAAAATTTTAAATCAAAAAGAAGAAGAAAGATTAAATGATCCTTTAAAAATTGATGAAATTCCAACTTTAAAATCATCATCATCAATTAATCAAAATAATGAAGTAGAACCTCAAGAAGATGGTCCACCAACATCACCTTTAATAATAGTTGAAGAATTAGTTGTTGATCCAAATCCTCCATCTGAAACAAATGATGATGGAACACCTAAATTATTACAATATCCAAAATTAAATGGAAAAAATAAAAAATCATAATTTTAAAAAGTATTTTTGCATTGCATTATATATATAATATATATATGTTATTTTTATAGATTAAATAAATAACTAAAAGAATTATAGAATTAATGAAATCGAGTAAACTTATTTAAAAGATTTCAAAAACTTCTCTACACCAGTTTTTTACAAAAATGTGATAAATTCTGTCACACATTATACATTTTTTCTATATGGTAGCAAATGCAAATAAATATAACTATAAGGAGAGCGGGTTGTCAAAACAAATTAAAAAAAATATATACTACTTTTTCTTTTTATTTATTTTTCTATAAAGATTTCAATTTATTTGCAGAATTCACATTATTTTATATGTATTTGATTCTTAGTAGTTGGTGTAGTTACTGGGTTTAAACTGTTTTAATTGACAACAACAATTGTATTAAATGAAAATTTATAATAATTGTATCTATACATAAATAGAACAATCAATCAATAGACATTATCTTAAGAAATTGAATTTCCAAATATAGATTCAATGTTTTTTAGGAACATTTTGAATTTAATTGGAGGTTAATAATAAGAAGTGTCGGTAGTATTAGTTATTTAACTACTACTATCCAAGGTGAGATCAGTTTTTTTAAAACTTTTGTTGTTTAAAGAAATTATCTAGTTTTGGAATGTTTTAGTTTAAAAGTAATTAACATATCATATGTATATTATTGTTTACAGAGAGAGGTTAATAGATAGAGTTCTCTACATTTTTATAATTTCATTGATTAGTAGTTTATTAATAAATAATTGATTATATATATATATACATTTTAAACGCCTTAAAATATAATATCATAAATTTTATGAAAATGTGATAGATCACATTATACACATTTTTTCCATATGGTAGCGAATACAAATAAATAATATATAAGGAGAGTGGGTTGTCATAAAAACAAAAAATTGTGTTAAATTTTTTTTTCTTTTTCTTTTTCTTTTTTATGTATTTCCAAATATGTTAATTAATAACCAACAAACAGAGATTTGGTTTAATATTATGGTTTTATCATTTATTTATAAAATTTATTCCAAAAAACTATTGTAAGAGGTAATAGGGATGAAAAATGGTGATTCAGGCTGATAATTTTTTAATTCCCTCGTTTTGGATAAAACTTTCAATTTGATCTATTAATTTTATTTCAATCTGGTTTAAATTTATTATTGTATCTATACGTAAATAGAACAATTCATTAAAAGACATTATCTTAATATATTGAATCTCCAAATATAGATTTTAATGTTTTTCCGGAACATTTTAAATTTAATTGGAGGTTAATAATAAGAAGTGTCGGTAGTATTAGTTATTTAACTACTACTATCCAAGATGAGATATTGTTTTTTTAAAACTTTGATTTTAAAGAAATTATCAAGTTTTGGAATGTTTTAGTTTTATTAAAAAGAAAAGTATATGAATAGATGAAGAATCCCTCAAGAAAAATAAACTAAAATTTATTTATATTCAACAAAAATATATTCTGTAACTAAACAGATATATGAATTTTAATTTAATTTCCCATCAGGCTAATTTCCAAAATGTTTAGGAGAATTTATAATTACTAATGTTTTTAATTTTTTAGATATAGGATTTATTCAAGTTTAGATATATTGAAATTAATTCATTTGGTTGATTATTCATATTATTTATAATAGTAACTTATAAGTATTTTATAAAACATAAGGAAGAAGTCATGAAATGATGGGAATGATGGGAATGCTAAAATGGAATTTTTAAAATGATGCATAGTAATCTTTGAATAAGCAAATATTATTCAATTTTTTAAACTAATTTTTGGAACCAGAATTTCATTCATTATTATAATTAAATTTCTAAAAATATTGACTTTTGTCTTATTCTTTAGAAATTATTATAAAATTTTTTTAATAAATAAATAAATAATATGTTTTAAAAATTTTTATATAAAAATATTTATGGATTTCAATGATATTTATAAAAAAGCAGAAATTTTGGTATGGGGGCAAGAATAACAAAAAGAGAATAGTGTCAGAATTTATGTTATGAGAACAACTATATAGTATCATAACATAATATATATTATTAATTAAATTTATGTAAACTATTTATATTCAATTTTTTATTCTTTATATTTAAATTTAAACCATTTGATAAATTTGAATAAAATTGATCAATTTTTAATTTATATTTCAAATCTCTTGTATTTTTTAAAAAAATTAAATAACCAGATAAATTTAAAATTGATAATTTACAAATTTCTCTGTTGATTGCAAATTTTATATCATCAATTCGATTAATCTAATTCTTTTAATTATTTAAAACTTGATGGAAATTTAAATTGGTTTGATAAATAATTATTTGATAATTTTAAATTTTCTAAATTTGGGGGTAATTTAAAAATTCGCATCAATTAAATCTACCACATTTTTCTAAAAAACGGGTGTAGAGAAGTTTTTCAAATTTTTTAAATAAGCTTACTCTATTTCATTAATTCTAGAATTCATTTTTATTATTTATTTAATCTATAAAAAAAACATATATATAAATATATATATATATATATAATGCAATGCAAAAATAATTTTAATTTTTTTTTTAATATGATGATTTTTAATTTTTTTGCATTTAATTTTGGATATTGTAATAATTTAGGTGATCCATCATCATTTGTTAATTCTCTATTTTTGTATGAGTGGTAATTATATTAATTACTACCAAGTAATTTTATAGAAGGCATTTCCAAAATTTTTTATATCAATTTTGTATAATAAATTATATACATATTAAGAAGAGATGGCGTTAAATAAACTATAAGGTAGTTTGAAATAGTACTATCATAACCACTAGAAACAAAAACTACGAAAAAAATTTCATTGCTACGTTCAAAATAATACTGAGTAATGTAACAATTTTCAGGTTCAGGAATTTCTATAGTAGATTCCAGACTAATTTCTAATCTAATAAGATATTGCAATAATAATCAGATCAAAACGAAAAGTATTATATCTGTTTTAAACTAAATTTATGTAAAGATTAGAATAGATAAATAATTTCGATATATATGGGGGTTTGAATTATATATTTGCATCACAAAAAAAGTGTATACGCATTTCTTAAGAGGTTTTTTTTCTTCTATTTTTATTTGTGTTGTTGCTATAAATTCAAATCTAAGATTTCTCTCTTCAATTTTCTTTTTACAACCACTTTTTTTTCCATTTATCACAAACAATTACATTTGAATATTTTATCATCATCATCACCAATTACATTTGAATATTTTATCATCATCATCATCATCATGTTTTTAAACATTACATACCTTTTTTGTTAACAAATTTGAACTATTGAATTCTGGTATAATAAAAGATTTCTTAACTATTAATTTGGGAGTTTTATTTATATAATAAATACCCACCAAGAATACAATATTTTGAAATTATTTTTGATTAACAGATTTTTCAATTTTAATCATAATTTAAAAAGTAAAAATAGGTATTCAGATGTCTTGTTAATTTGGGAGTCCCTGTATTTATTTATTAAAATATTTTAAATATTTAATTGAAGTACATACCCACCAAAAATTACAAACATTTGAAGATGTTTTGAAAACATTTCCCTTTGAAAAATTTATTTTAAAAAAAATTTTTTATTAAAAATATCAAATTTGTTAAATATTTTAAAAACAATATTAAAATGAATATCTTACAATTGTTAATTTGACAGCAATATTTTGGTTGAATTTAGAATACACGCTCGTATATGTTCAAAATATATACTGATCATCATACAAAAATATTTATTCTTTTATATTAAAAATATTTTGAAATTTTGATACTTTGAACAATAAAAATAGGGCCTCAAATATTTTATAAATTGGGATTTCATTTTAATATAACAAGATCATAGTATTTTCAAATACATGATATAATTAAGATAAGTCATCAATACATTACAAATACGTGAGAATTTTTAAGATTAAGTTTTTCCAAATAAATAAAGGGAGTCATTTTTTTAGATTATCGAATTTTATGATTCAATAATTTGATTTTTTGACAGGGGAGTAATAATAAATAATTAGGTTATTATTATTTTTCTAAGATTTGCTAGTTTTATTTAGAATCTACAGTTGAATGAAATTATCAAATTTTAGAAATAATTAATTAATAATTTTTATCTAATAAAATCTATATAATAATTCATATACCCACATTTATAAAAATTTTTTTTGAAATAATAATTAAGCTAATGAACCCATTGGATGATAATATGGTAAAATTTTATAATCTTTTGATTTATCATATAATGTTTTACCAGAATATTTCTTATTGGTAACAATTTAGAAAACGTATTCATTAAACCATTCATCAGTCTTTTACTAATAACCTTTTTACCAACGGCATCACCTCAAGAATTTTCAATTTTCCATCTAATAGGTTTATTAGTATTTGGATCTAAATAAACACCAGTATTAAGCATAGCATGAGCCATTTGTGATGAACAAGTTTTTAATCTTTGCATTTTAGTTATATCTAAATTAAAATCAAAAGCTGTTGAAAAATCGTAAGCACTTGTATCTAATACACCAGTTGTACCATCAGCAAATTTACCAACATCTGATTCAAAAAAAATTGGTTCATTATCTTTTAACATTTTAATGGACAGAAATCAACGTTCTAAAATTTATACCAAATTCAGGTATACTATTTAATATTAACTCTTTATCATAATTAGCTATTTATTCTTCTTCTTCATTGCTAGAAAATTTGATATATTTTGATGATAAATTATAATCTTTTTAAATCTTTGAAAAGAAATAAATTAAATAAGTATTTGTGGTACGCTACTAAATATAAATAAAAATCATAATTCCAAGCAGGTGAATCATTACAATTTTCAAATGTTTCAGCATCATTTCCACTTATAATTGCTCTGGTGAAATTTGCATATTGACTAAATCTTGGAATTAAAAGTTGACGAATAAAAGATTGTAAATAACTCCAAATATTTACCATTATTTAAGGATATTTATTCAATTTACTTAATAAATTGAATATATTAATATTAGATTGAATCATGATGATGATTAGAATGGATTTGATAAAAGAAAGTTGATGTTGTATAAAAGAAGAAAGTGATAGATCACACTCAATATATTTGCAACCCACCAAAAAATGAAACTGAACGAAAAAAACTATACAGCAAACTTTTACCATACAGACAACGAACTATATATATTACTAAAGGACATATAAAAACATATATATATTAGTTGTCTTTATGAAGCTAATACTAATCAAGATAAAATGTACGATTTATATATTAAAACTCCTTATTTAATCTTATGTATTTTTATATAGATAATTGATCTAATCTTGAACTCTCTAAAGATGACTACTAATAATATTTGCTAATAAATCTCATTTGATACCTTTATATAAAGTCTATAGTTACATGAAATTATCAAAGTTTAGAAAACATTAAGTTTTTCTTCATATAATTTTGATTACTACCTTGATTAGTCATTATATTATTATCATCAGTATCAGTTTTTCTATTTTAATATTTTTTAATATAATTTAATTCTGCAATAGAATGTTTAATAGTAAAATTTAAAAATTAAATAATATCTAAATATTCTTTGAAATTATTCTTATATGGTCTAAAATCTACCATATTGGAATTTAAAATTTTAACAGCTGATACTGAAGAAGAAGTAACTGAGTTATTACCAAATAATACATATATTATAGGTGGAATAGTTGATAAAAATAGACATAAAAAACTTTGTTATAATAAATCAAAAGAATTAGGTTTAAAAGTTGGAAGATTACCAATTGGAAAATATATTAAAATAAATGGAAGAGATCTTTTAGTTACTTCATATGTTTATGAATTATGTTGTAAATGGTTTCAATAATTTTTTTTTTTTGGCAAATTACTTTTAATTCCTTTGGATGCAAATCTTATAATTACTTCGAAATTTTTCTCTATTTTTGATTTCCCGTCCCACATAATAGAAAAAGTGGAAACAGCAAAAAAAAAAAATTATTGAACACCAAATCCAATTACTGTACATATCAACACAACAACACACTTATACAATGTCAGATAAGGAAGAAGTTACTAAAATTTCAGAAGATGATAATACATCAGATAATGAATTATCAAAAGAAGAAAGATTGGAATTAGCAAGAAAGAAATTTGAAGAATTGAAAAAAAGTAAAAAGAAGAATAAGAAAAAGAAGAATAAGAAAGATAAACAAGAAGATGAAGAAGGTGAAGCAGATGGAGATGAAGAAGAATCTAAAGAAAAAGAAGAAGAATCTAGTATAAAGAAGGAAGAATCAAAAGAAGAACCTAAAGAAGAATCAAAAGAAGAACTTAAGGAAGAACCTAAGGAAGAAGTTAAAGAAGAACCTAAGGAAGTAGTCAAAGAAGAACTTAAGGAAGAAATTAAAGAAGTCACTGAAGAACCAAAAGAATCAGAAAAGCAATCAAAAGAAGAAATAAAAGAAGAACCTATAGTTAAAAAAGAAGAAGTTAAAGAAAATAAATCAATTGAATCAGAATCAAAAGTAGATTCAACAGAATTTTTAAAACAAATTGAAGAATTAAAACAAACAATTGAACAACAAAAATCAACAATTAAAAAATTAAGAGATGAAAATACAGATTTAAAATTATCAAAAATGGATTTAAATGATAAAATATTAAATTTAGAACAAGAAAATAAATTATTAAAATCAAATAATAATAATAATAATCAATCAACTAATTTATCTCAACAACCAATTTATAGAGAAGTTGTTAAACCTGCAAAACCTATAATTACTAAAAATGATTATGCTACTTTATCACAACAAAATTTTAGTGATTTTAAATCAACTGATGATTTTAGAGAAAAATTAATGATTTGGAAAGGTTGGCAAGTTGATATGACTAATTGGAATGGAAGTGGTGCTACTGCAAAAGTTGCATTATAAGATCGTTTAGTTTTTTTTTTGATTCTATTTTGAATATTTAAATATAATGTACATTATTAATGATTTATTTTTGCTTCTATTTACATAAACGAATTTGTTTTATTTATTTAACTCTAAACAATACTCTACCAGAAAGACCTTTTTTAGCAGCATCTTGAACTTCATAAACATCTTTTCCACTTTCAACGAATATACATTCAGCAGGTTGTAAAGGTTCAATTCTTCTAACTTGTATACCAGAAGCTAAAGCTTTAATTTCTTCGGTATTTAAATCAAATTTTCTTTTTGGTGTTGAAACCATAGATAATTTTCGAATAACTGATGAATTATTTCTATATTTTAAATCTAACCATAATCTTCTACTACTTATATTTGCTGAAGTAGTTTCTGTTGCTTGTAAATCTGGACCATCTGTTGTACCTTTTTGTATACCAGTTATAAAACCTTGTTGATATAAAGAAATTGCTGCTTGTAAATTTGTTCGATTATATGTAACTGATGTTTTTGCCAATGTAATATTTATACAATTTTTCAAATGAGCACAAAAGTGGGATAATGTTATTAATGAAGCTGATGACATGGTGAAAAATTAATGATCAGTATTTATTTATTAATTGAACTTGATTTTGATTTTGATTTTAATATTTGAAAAATTTTTTTTTTAATTTTTTTTTTTCTGTTTGTTCTAAAATTTTTTTCTTTTCAGTCCAATCGTTCCATTTTTATTATCAGAGTCCATTGCATCCATTTTTTTTATCAACACAACTTAAAGATATAAAGATGTTTAGATTACCTCAATTATCTAGATCTACAATTAGACCGATTATTAGACCTACAATTAGATCCAATTTTAAATTTGGTCCAATTTCTTCAAATTTAAAAATAATTACTAGAAATTATGCTGTACCGTCTACTGTCAATAAAAAAAAGCAACCAAGAGTCAGATATGCATTTTATATGGTTATTTGTTCATGGGTAGCTTTATATTTTGCAACTAAGAATATGAATAAAAAGAAACCAAATAATCAAAATTTATCAGAAAGAGAATTTAAAGAATATGAACAACAAACAGGTTTAAAAAGAAGAAATAAATTAATTAATAATAAATTAAATTCAAAATATAAATTTTATGTTATTCCTTATATTTATAATCAAGATTTATTAACTAATATAATTGATAAATTACATAAAAAAGATCCTTCAGTAAATATTAAAATTATAGATCCAAAAAAATTAATTGAAGATGAAAAACAAGATGAAACTAAAAAATATTCTGTATTATTACAAGATTTAGATTCTGCTAATAAAGAATATCCACCAGGTTTAATTACTGCAATTATTAAAGAATATTTACATACATTTATAAATACTAGAGAAGGTACATTTGATACTGATTTTATTTTAATTAATTATCCTCAATCAACAAGTGAAGCAATTAAATTTGAAAATGATGTATCAGATATTCAAAAATGTTTAATATTACATTTTGATACATTAAATGAATTACCAAAATTTAAAAATGATGAAGAAGTTAGAAATATTCAAAATGTTGATGGTTATTTTGATTCTGTTGATAAATCTTTAACTTTAACTTCAAAATGGGATAAAATGGATGCTCAATTTGAAGAAATTATGTTAGAAGGTTTCTAAAAATAAAAATAAAAATAAAACTAAAAAAATTAATGTATTAGTCTATGTATTTATTTATTTATTCATTCTATTCTATTCCTCATTCTCATTATCATCTTCCTTTGTAAATAGTTGTTCCGGAGTTTGGAATTTTAAATTTATATTTTTTGAAAATTGTAAATCACTATCCAGAAAATCATTCTTTCTACCAGCTGCATCACCAATGAAAAAACTTGCATCATAATTAATTTTAATATTTAAATTATTTAAAATATTTTCAAAATATTCCCACATTCCAATATTTGGTTTTCTAACTTTTAAATGATCTTCATCACTACTTGAATTAATTACTTTACTTGGTTTTTTTAAAGATGTAAAAACAATTAAATTATTAATTTTTTTTTTTTTTAATTCGCTTTCAATATAATTTAATTTTGTAATAAAATTAATATAACTTTTACTATCTGATTTACCAATTATACCACCTTGATTTGAAAATATAGCTATTTGATAATTATCTTTTGATAATTTTTTTAATTTTGGAATTACTTGATCATTAAACCATTTCCAATCTAAACTACCATTTGAAAATATTCCACCTGATTTTGTTTTAATTAAAGTTCCATCTAAATCAAATGCTGCAATTTTAATTGGAGATGAAGATTTAATTTCTTTTGGAATATTTTTTAATAAATGAGTACCAATTAATTCCCATTGTTTATTAAATGGTATTATTTTTTCTTGATTTATCTTATCAATTAATTGATTTTCCGGAATTTTAGTTGGTGGTTTATCATCATTAAGTTTTAATTTTGATTCTGGTTTTGTAATCTTACTAGATTTACTTATTTCATTTGTAGTTGTTTGTTTTGACATTGTTGAATTAAATCTATTGGTATATCGAAGCGTGTTGTAAAAAAAATTGTTGCACGCAGTAAAATTAAATTTTTAACAAAACTGTTTTATCATTAAATAAAACAACACCACCAACAACAATAATAATAATCAATTATCAATATAGTTATGACTGATAATAACAATCAAGATGATAAAATATCCAAAGATCAATATGGTAGAAAGAAATGGAATGTAGATTTATATGAACAAGAAGCGAAAAATAAAAATAAAAATGAAGATACAATAATAAATGATAAAAAACATTATTTAAATAATGATACCTCATTAGTTGATCATAGAAGTAAATTATTAAATGAACTGTTAAATAAAGTTAAAACTTATAATCTAATAAATCCTGATACTTCATCAACATCAACTTTTGGTTCAAATAAAAGATTTGGATTTTTTTGTCCAATTTGTGATTTATCATTTAGAGATAATTTAACATTGATTGATCATTTAAATTCCCCTCAACATGTAAATAATGCAAATAAATTAAATAAGAAAAAAGGAAATAAAGGTGAAGAAGAAGATGAAGAACAAGGTGAATTATTAGAAGGTGGGATACGACGTGCTAGTTTAAATGATGTTATTTCAACAATTGAAAAATTAATTACTAAAAGTATTTCTGAAAAGAATTCATTGAATAAACAAGATGGTTTAAGTTTTGAAGAAAGAGTAGAAAGAAGGAAACAATTTGAAGAACAGAAACGTTTGAAACGACAAGAGAAAAGACAACAAAAGAAACAATTGAAAAAACAGAAATTGGAACAAGATGAAGAAGAAGAAGCTGACGAAGAAGCTAGTGAAATGAATAAAATGATGGGATTCAAATCTTTTGGATCATCTAAAAAGTAAGTAAGTAAGTAATTAAGTATTTGAGTATTGTATTATTAAATAGGGTATATTTTATAGATATTACAGGTTAGTAGAAACTGCAAAACTTTTTTTTTTTTTTTCTTTTTCTTTTTTCTGTGAATTTTTTTTTTTCAACTGAACCAATAAAATTTAATTGAAAACAATCAAAATCATCATCATTAATATAATCAAATTAATTAATCATAATTCAACTTAATTTCACACCAACCACCCACAAATATAAAACTATTCCCTTTTGTCATCTATAAATTAATTATTTAATAATGAAGTTCACATTTAAATTTCCAATCGCTACACTTTTTAAATATAAACCAGGAAAATTTAATTTTCAATTAGAACAAGATATTCGTAGTAAATTAGATTCTTTACCATCTGTTACTAAAATTTATACTAATCCAGATGGTACTCCTCGTGTACCAAGTGATTCTGAATTTAAAACAATTTCTGATTTACAAAATTTATATTATCAAAGAAATCATTCTGATTGGAATTATATATTACCAGGAATTTCAAAAGAACAATTACAATTATATAAAGATAATTCACAAGATTTAACATATTTTCAATTTGTTAGTAAAGATGCTGGTAAAATAATTGATAAAATTCCTTATAAAGATGAAACAACTGGAGAATTAAAATGGAAAATTTTAAGAGAAACTGAAAGACAAGAAGGTTGGGAAATTCCATATTTTTATATTGTATTACCAATTTTTTTTTATGTTTTTTATATTAAATATACTCAACAAGCTAAATTAAGAGAATTAGAAGGTCCTGAATGGGCTGAAAAAGAATTAAGATTGAGGGCTATGGAAGATTATTTTCATGGTGATGTTGAAAAAGCTAAAGAATTTTTATCAAATGATGGTAAATCTAAAAAAGAAATTAGAGATAGAGATGATTTAGTCATTGCTAGAATTTTAGCTGGTGATTATGATAAATTATCTGAATTGAAAAAGAAATTACCAAAAGATTTAATTAAAGTTAATGAAGATCCAGTTTTTAGAATTGATTAAATAAATAAAACTACCAAAATAACAAAAAAAAAAGAAACAGAATCCCAGTAACATTAAGACTTTAGCATTAATTCATATATATATATATATATATATAAAAATCATCAAATATATTTATTTGAACGAATAAAAAGTATATTTATAAATCATAAAAATTAAAAAGAAAAAAAAAGTGAAAAAAATAAAAGCACTGTGTAAAAACTTACAAATCATATACATATAAAAAAATACATAAAACTTAATTTATATATTGTAAAAAAAGAACAACGATTTAAGAATCTACTCTTCAACAACACCTGAATCTTCAATTACAACTTTAGCTTTTGGTTGACCACTTGATGAACCAACACCTTCAATTTTTTTAACAACATCATAACCATCAATAACTTCACCAAAAACAACATGATTACCATCTAACCAAGGTGTTGCAACAGTAGTTATAAAAAATTGAGAACCATTAGTATTTGGTCCAGCATTAGCCATACTTAATAAACCAGGTTGATTATGTTTTTTAATAAAATTTTCATCATTAAATTTTTTTCCATGAATTGGTGAATAACCACCATAACCTTGACCAGTTTCAAAATCTCCACCTTGTAACATAAATTGAGGTATAATTCTATGAAAAATTGATCCTTTATAACCAACTCCTTTTTCACCAGTTGCTAAAACTTTAAAATTTTCAGCTGTTTTTGGAACTACATCATCATATAATTCAAATTTAATTGGTGGTTGCATTTCTCCATCAATTGAAGTATTAAAAAAAATTTTGGTACCCCAATTTCTTGAAGTTGATGAAAAAAATCTAATTGAATTGATTGGTTTAGTTAATGAAGATTTAAACATTTTTAAAGTTAGTTCTGTTGAATTGAAAAGAAAAGAAAAAGTTGAAAATTTTCTATTTTTTTTTTTTGATTTTTTGCCCGTCCCCAAATTTTTCGTTTGTTCCTCACCCCGTGGAATTTTCTAGTAATTGGTTGCGCTTAGAATATTATATAATAAGAGATGTTCATTATCAAATTGATTTCATCATTTTTTAAATTAACTAAATTAAACTAATTAGAAATACTATGAAGAAGTGGATAAACAGAAGAAATATATAAGTTTATAAAAAACAACGCTTTTTTTTTCTTAAAATAAACTTTTTCTAGAAGCTTAACAAATCAATTTCACCATTATTATTGTTATTATTGTTGTTATTATTATTATTTTGTGAATTATTTTTTGTTTGAGCTAAGAAATCAGTATCAGCAGTAGTATTTGAAGTACTTGTAGCACTTGCTGGTGTTGAAATTGGTTTAGTTGATGTCGTAGAAGATTTGGTTTTAGCAGAAGAGAATAAGGATGAAAATGCATCATTATTACTTGATGAAGATTTAGCAGGACCTGATGATTGTGCTGAAAATGAATTGACATTATAATTTGCAGTTGAATTTCCATTAAAGTTTGAACCTGAATTGAATTGTTGTTGTTGGAATTGCTGTTGTTGTTGGAATTGTTGTTGTTGTTGGAATTGTTGTTGTGGTTGTTGTTGTTGTTGTTGTGGATGATATAAATTATTTAAATTACTAAGATTATTTGGTTTTTGAGGTTGTGAAGGAGCAGCTTGGAAATCATCAAAATCATCATCTTCTTCTTCTTCATGATTATTTTGTTGTTGTTGTTGTGATGATCCATTATTATCAAAAGATAATAAATCACCCAATAAATCATTTTCAGGTTCTTTTGGTTGTGGTTTTGATTTAGCATTAGAAGATGATTTTGCATTAACTTTTGAAGTTCTTGTAGTTGGTTTAGAAGTAACGGAAGTAGTTTGAACATCATATTCTTCAAAATTATCATTACCAGTAGCACCATTATTATAAGCACTTGCAGAATCATCATATCTTTCACCGTATACACCACCATCACCGTAAACACGTTGAGAAAATTCATCATCATCAGTGAAATTTGAAGAACCTGAAGATCCAGCACCAAGTGATGATGCAGCACCACCAAATGCTGCTGATGATACACCACCAAATTTTTTTTGATTTGCTCTTGCTTTTTTACGTTCAGTTCTAATTAAATTATCATCATTTAATAAACCAATTAAATTTTTTGATCTATTTCTAACATTAATACCTTGATCTCTACCTTTTGAATCTATATAATGAAAAGATTTTAACATTTGAATTAATGATACATTAGATCTAACATCATCAATTATTCTTTCTGAACCATTTTTAATTAAATAATCTAATAATTGTAATGATTTATAAATTTGTCTCCATTCATTTGCTGCTTTTTCTGTAAATCTACGAAATATAAATGCAACAATTTCTTCTCTTTCACGATAATTATAAGTTCCAGCAGCAATTTGAGCCATTAAAGTAGTTGGTGCACCCCATGGTTCATTATTTGTAGCTTCACGAACTTTTGATTCCATTTCAGTTAAATTCATGGCAACTAAAAAAAAAATGAATGTTAGTATTGATTTAGGAATGATCTATAGATATTAAAACATACCATTTTGAGCTTTACGAACGTAAGCTTTCACTTCATATAAATTAAGATTTTTGGCAGCATCTTTGAAAAGGTCCATCTTGTCCGTTTATTGATATATATATTTTTTTTCAAATTGTTTCAGATAATATAAAAAGATAATAAATAAAAAGACCAATATTTGTATGATATATATTTATAATTGATTCTAATTGATTTTAAGGGAGTTGGATGGTTGGGTTGTCTGATTTGTTGGAGTCAGTTGTTGGAAATTTTGTTGTTGATGATCTAATAATGTATGTAATTAATGTGAGAGTGTCACTTTAAAATTTGTAATTTTCGATTGGAATTTTTTTTAGTAGTTACTTTAAAAGGGGTGTACTTTGGCTAATAATATTGATTTTTTGCTGTTGTCTCTTTTCTTTCTTTTTCTTTTTTGATATTTGAAATATCGGCAAATTAATTTAACGAATAGAAGGTTTTATATGCAGGTATACACTATACCATACCAACCTACCGCCGCAAAGAGCTACCTTGAGAGAATAAGTTTATAACAGGTTTTTGATGTTGTAATTGAAAATATAATACAACATATGAAGAACTTTCCTATAATAATTGTAGTTTTATAGATAATAAATATAAATATGTTTGTTCTTTATACAATTTTGAATTATTT
Source organism: Insectozyma bohioensis (assembly GCA_030582535.1). NCBI lineage: Eukaryota > Fungi > Ascomycota > Pichiomycetes > Serinales > Debaryomycetaceae > Insectozyma > Insectozyma bohioensis. The sequence goes on along the minus strand of JAKTXL010000022.1, from coordinate 127,189 downwards.
TTTAAACAATTTATTAAACATTTGAAACCCTAATGGATGATAAATGTACAATATTAATATTTGAAAATATAATCTATTAAAAAGTGTTTAAAATTTCATATAAATTTGATAAATTGACAATTTTGCAGTAATAGTTGCATGAATTTACAAAGCATAATTTTAAATATATGATTAAAGAAAAATAAAGTATAAGATACTTCAACTCTAAAATATATGATACGGGTGGTGAAGCTAAAAGAAGTGATGACTATACTCTAAATTATATCTATGATACAACACATCCCGAAATAGATAGTGTTAGATCTATTCTAGAATTAAATGGTTTAACTTTTGAAGGTATTTTAGTGAAAAATAACAATGCAACAAGTAAGCGTTCTTCATTAACTAATAATAATGATATTATACATTGGTCTAGTAGTTATGGTAAACATGTCGCTATGTATGTAGGCATCAATAACATAACATTATTGGCCAAGAAGATAAGTGAAGCAAGCCCTGGTTATTTACTTGGAACTAGAAATATTAAACATAGTAAAAGGTGGAATTATTTTGATGTTGATTGGACAAGTTACTCGTATAACAATGCCAACCATGATTTGTCAGTAATTGTAGCAAATGATAGAAATTTTGAAGAATTAACATATGATACTGATATCTACGATTTCTTTGATAACGATCATGGTTGGAAATATTGTATGGCAGCTACAGTTAATCCAAATCCAGGTCAAGATGAAGGTTATGACCAGATTGGACAAGGGAATGCATTTCATGGTGAATTATATTTTAATACTTATGGAGGTATTGATGGATACTGCGATGATGATAAAGATGGTGCACAATGTAGTGAACTCGGATGTGGTGGTTAGAACATAATATATAATTTATTATTATTATAAAGTTAGTTTGATTGCAAAATTAAAGGTATCCAGAATTCCTGTAATGATGGTTTTGGGTGGTTGAATATAAGTTTTGTTGAATTAGTTTGTTTTTTATGTGGTATGTGAGTTACAATATCATAAGAGATATATATTAAAGTTTGTAGAGTGTTTTATATTATTATGTGTTTAGTAATATATTTTATATTTATAAAAGTGAAATATAAATAGTTAGTGATAGTTTAACTTGATCCTGCATATAAAGTCTAGTCAAAAATAACGCAAAATAAAAATGACACAAATTAAAAATAAAAAAAAAATAAAAATAAAAATTAATTAGTCCGAATTAAATAATATTTATACAATTACAACTATACAACAAATGAATGATTCACAAATAATTGATAATTCATTCAATAAGGATAATTCAAACAATCCACCAACAGAAATATATACAAATGATAAAATTATCATACAATCTAATGAACAAGAAAATAAAATTAATTCCTCAAATTCTTCTTCAATTTATGACAACAAGCATTCAAAAGAACAAATAATTACTTCATTAAATGATAAAAATGTTAAAAATAACTGGTTGATTTCTAATAATATACTTGGTTTCATTATTTTTTTCATTTCTTTTTTAATATCAACAATTATTATTAAATTAACAAAATTGGATTATACTTTTATGAAATACATCAATTCTTTATCTAAAAATCCTAATGAATTAACAAACTTACAAATTCCTTCAATTAATAATAATTTTTTTATATTTTTTCTTTTTTATTATTTTCCTATGCATTCCTTATCTATTGAAAAAGGAATAGATTGGACTACAAGAGGATTATATGGTTTATTGGCAACAGTAGCATGTATATCAGGACAGATGGCTGCTAATTATTTATCTAATCAAGGTGGAGGTTTGGCTGCGTTAGGTAATCCAGAATGTTGGATTCCCGTAGCTATATCATTAGTATCGCTGATGGTAGCTGTAATAATATTAGGGAAACGATAGTGCAAAAAGTTGGTAGGATTAGATAATGTTAGATCTACGATAGTTTAGTGAATACCAACGTTCTTAAGTAACCAATAAATATAATGATATTATACATTTGGTTGAGTATTTATTAGTAAATATGTTACTATAAATGTAGGCAAAAATAACATAACATTATTAACTAGTAAGAACAATTGCATCAAAAGAGATATTAAAATGAAATTTGCAACATCATTAAAACCATATAATTTCTTATTATTATTATTATACTTTTCTTTTTGTTTTTTTCTATACTGTCTAAAATTACAAATTTATAAATACATTACTCTTTCTTATATTTTCTTTTAATACCAGCAGTTAATTCTTTTAATTGATTTAAACTATTACTATTAGTATTATTGTTAATACTATTACTTCTACTTCTTTTAGGAGTAGTTACAGGTGTACTTTCTTCAATTACACCTTTTCCAAGTCCTTTAAACATTGATTCATTTATATTACTTATAAAACTTGATTGATTATTATTTGTTAATATTGTTGAATTCATAGTTTTATTAATTCTATTATTTAAATATTGTTGTAAAATAGATTTATTTGAACTTGCATTTATTGATTGATTAAATGATCTGTTATTATAAGTATTATTATGATTATGATTATTATTAATTGTAGTATTATTATGTACATGATTATTTAAATAATCATATTTTCTTAAATTTTTAGCTTGATTTAATAATTTATTTTCCATATTTTTTAAATTTTCTATATTTAAATTATTTTCAATTTTTTTATTTTTTTCATCATCTTTTAATTTTTTTAATTTTTCTAATTTAAATTGTCTTCTTAATCCTCTTGTTGATAATTCACCATTAAATTCATTACTAATTTTATTAAATGAATTAAAAATTATATTATTTATATTATTATTTTTTTTAATTGTCATATCACATAATATTAAATTTTTTAAATTTTTAAAATTCAAATATTTATTTAATTCAAGTAATTCTGTAACTTCCGTATTTGATATATTTGATTCACTAATATCCCAAAATAATATTATTATTTGTACTTTATAATAACTATATTTATCAACTAATTCAATAATTTTTTTTAAAATCTTTGCATCTTTAATTAATTTATCTCTTATATTTTCATTATTACTTTCTAATAATCCTGTTTCAAATAATATAAATGATGTATCACTAAAAAATTCTTTTGATAAATATTTATTATTTGGTAAACTTGTAATTTTTAAATTAATTTTATCATCTTGTATATAATTTTCATAAACCATTTGTTCCATATTTGGTTTTAATTGTAATTTTGAATTTAACCATTTTGAATAATTATTTTGCCAATTTTCAACAATTAATAAAAATTTTAAATTTAAATTTTCTTTTTCAATACTTAATTTTAAATTCAATGAACATTGATTTAAAAATTTTTTAAAATTTATTGGTTGCCATAATTCATTAACTTCAATTCTTTTCTCATTTATACTTTTAATATTAATTTCTTCTCTACCTTGAATTTTAGATCTTTTATTTAAACTACTTAAACTTGTATTCGAATCAAATAATTTTCTTTTTCTATCAGGTTTTTTAAATGAAACACTTTGTAATTCTTCTTGTTTTAATTTTTTTGCTTTAAATTTATTTACAGCTTTTTTACTGGTTTTAACAATTTTTTTTATACATTTTTTTTTTAAATTTAAATCATAAAATTTTCCTGCTTTTGATTCTAATGTACATTCATATACAATTTCTGATAAAAATGCATCAAATAATTCATTACTTAATGAATTTATAATTTTATTTCTTTCATTTTTATGATAATATTCTTTTAATAATTTTGAGAGATATATTTTTAATTCTGAATTAATAGTATCTTCTAAAATATCTTTAAATGTTTCTTGTAATGCTTGAGGGAAATTTGGTAATTCAGTTATTTTTTTTGGAACTGGAATTGTAGGTTTTACTATTGGTATTTGTTGTGGTTGAGTTGAAAATGTTGTAGGTTTTAAAGATACTTGTGTTTTAGGTTGAAATTTTTGTTGTTCTATTTCATATTGTACTTCAACATTTGTTTCAATTTTTGGTTTCAAATCAAATGATACTTTTTTAGGTTCAATTTTAGGAATATTGTCAACAGGTTTAGAAAATGAAAAATCAATTTTCGGTTTAGATTGTTCAATTTTTGGTTGAAATAAATCATTTTTCATAGTTGTAGTAGGAAATTGTTGTGGTAGTGGTTGCTGTTGTTGTTGCTGTTGTTGTGAAGGATTAAATTGAAATACAGGTTTAGGAACATCAGTTTTAATAGCTGGTTGATTTGATTGAAATTTAATATCATTAAGTTTAAACCCAGTATTATTATTACCAACTTCTATTGATTTAAATGGCAAATTAGCTTTTGGTTGTTGTTGTTGTGGTTGTAATTTTATTGGTTCCAATTTTTTACTACCCAAACTTAAATTATGATTAGGTAATCCACTATTTATGAAATATTTATAATCATGACCATTAAATTTATTATCTAATTGAGTTGAATAAATAGGTGGATATTTAGCTTTTTCTTGAAATGAATTTAATTTATATTGAGTTTCTAATTTTTCTTTATTAAATAAATCAACTAATGTTTCACCAGTACTTGGATCTTGAATAATATCAATTTCATAATAATTTAAAAATTTAATTAATTTTTCAATTGAATCAAAACCTAAAATTATTTGTAAATTATTTAATAAATATGGTTTACCTTTTGTATGATAACTTCTTGACATTGCTTTTAATGCATAAAATCTAATTTCATTAAATTGAGTTTCTAATAAACAAGCCATTAATAAAGGAATTTCTTGACTATAAATTAATCTAAAAAAATCAACATAATAATTTAATGCACCAACTAAATTTTTAACACCTCTTTCAACTATATTATTTTGAGTAATTAAATTTCTTAATTTTAATGCTAATTGAATTTTAGAATCTTGATAAATTTCATTTGGTAAACTTTGAATTTGTCTTTCAACTTCAGGATCTCTTATATGACTTAATAAATGATAAGCTCTAAATTCTGCTTCATTTGGAGATTTTCCTCCATTATTTCTAACATCTTGATAAATTTCCATTAAAGTTTGTAAACTTTTATTAAATTGTTCTAATTCTTGTTGTTGAGAATATTCAATATCACTTCCTGCCATAATATGTAAAGATAATAAATGAATTCTAACAATTCTTTCGTTACAATCAACAGCTTCAGGACCAAAATTATTTTGATAAGTAAAATCTTGTCTTATAGATCTTGTTCTATCCCATATAAATGAATGAGCTTCAGGTAATTGATCAATTATATTATCAACTAAATAATTTAAAGTTCCAACTAATATATGTGGTGGTCTAACTTCAGAAGGTAATGGAGGAGGCTGACCAGCAGCAGGTCTAGAAAATGCTTTAACAGCTCTTTCACGATTAATTTTATTAGTTTTTGGATCTTTTTCTAAAGCTTTAACATTATTTTCTAATTGTCTTCGAACTCTTTCAAATACTGGACACATATCTAAACATGAACCTTGAAAACTTATAGCATCATTTAAATCTTTTGCAATATTTTCAGCATCAACTAAACCTAATTCTTCCATTTTTTTTCTTTCAATTTCTCGTAGTTTTTGCATATCTTCATATAAACCTTGAAAATCTCTTCCACTATTAGCTTGTTCCAATTGAAGCATTTTTTCTTGATTTTCTTTATCCCATTGATTTTGTTGAAATTGAGGTGTATGTAATAATTTAGGTTGAGTTAAAAAATATTTCGGTATTGGCCTTGGTAATGAATTTTGAGTTGATGATGATTTTATAAACCCTAGAGATTCAGGATTTGAAAAAATTGAACCTGTTGAATTAATTTCATCAATTGTAAAAGTTTGTAATTGTGTTGGATTTTGACTTGGAATTACTTGTGTTGGTCTATCTAATGGATCATTTGATATTGAAGGTGATTCTTCTTTTTTAGTATTGAATCGTTTCAGAAGATTATTACTTTTATTCTTTTTCTTTTCTTGAGGATTTTTATTATTTACAAATGTATTATTATTATTTTTAAATTGAAAAGTTTTAACATTACCGCTCCTTCGTGGATCACCATATCCATTCATATCATTATTTTTATTATTCATTGATTTATTATTTGAATTATTAAAATTTGTAGATGAAGTTGTTATACTACCAAATACTGATGACATGACTATTATATATATGTACAGGAATTATTATTAATAATAATGATTAGTTCATGTGTATCTATAATGATACAACAATGATCTAATGAATGATAGTAATTATGGATATAAGAATATTACAAAATGATGTAGTATAAAAAAATTAATTTTTTTTTTTGAAGTTGTTTTTTCTACTTCTATTTTTGGGTTGCCAATAAAACAAAATTATCAACACTTTCTCTTCTTCAAATCATATATTTTTAACTATACAATATACTACATAACCAGTACTTAATTCAGTGTTTAATAATCTATTAGGTACATTGTATACAATTAAATCATCATCATGAACCATTTCACTTATAAATTTTTCAGTTGTTATAACATCTCTTAATTGTAAACATATTAAAACTATATTATTATCATTTAAAAAAATTTTAAAAGCATTAATAAAAAATGGTATTAAATATTCATTATATATAGTATCACAAGCTATAATTATATCAGGTTCTTCATCTTCTTCATTACAAATTTGTTTATAATTATATTGTCCCAAATCTAAATCTTCCCAATCAAATTCAATAACTTCAATTGTTGGAAGATCCCCTTTAAATTTATTAGTATTATTTTTTGTTGTTGGAATTGTAGTACTTTTAAAATTATCAACATTATTTTCAATATTATCTTTTAATAATTTTAAAATTTGTTTTTGATCAGTAGCTATATATTTATTAAATTTATTAAATAAAGTTGAAGCACATATACCTCCAACACCAGAACCTAATTCAATACAAATATAATTTTTTAAAAATTTAAATGGACAATTGGAAGATATTAACCAATCACTAAAATATAATGATGAATGCCAACATAAAAATCCAGTAGTTGATAAACCATTTGATAACTGACTTAAAGATTGTTTTAAATTTAAATCAATTTGATTATTTGGTAATGTAACTTTAATTAAATTTGATTTCCGATTAATAAATCCTAAATTTGATGGAGGATTATTTTCTGAATATAATTCAAATATATGATCATCTAAAGTATCTTGATCAATTAGAGTTAATTGATTTAATGGCCATTTCCCATTCATAAATTTTTTTTGTAGTAATTATATTTTTTCTATTAGTAATTTTTCTATGTAACCTATTTAAACTATTTAAATTAAACCTTTAGCATTTAAAATTTCGGCAATTAAAATACCTGAACCAGCAGCACCAATGATGGTATTATGAGATAAAACAACCATTTTAAAATCTAATACAGCATCTTCTCTAACTCTACCAACAGATACAGCATAACCATTATCTCTTTCTCTATCTAATCTTGGTTGAGGTCTATCTTCTTGTTCTAAAACATGAATTGTTTGTTTTGGAGCAGAATGACAACCTAATTTACTTGCTTCACAAACATATTCACTTAAACATTGTTTAACTTGTTCAACTGATGGTGGTGGTCTATTAGTAAATCTTAAAGAAATACATTCAGTGTGACCATCAATTACAGGAACTCTATTACATTGAGCACTAACTTTCATTTCTTCATCTGGAATATTTACAAATTGAGTACCTTCTTTATTTATACCACCAAGTATTTTTTTAGTTTCCCATTCTAATTTATCTTCTTCACCACTAATAAAAGGAACTATATTATCTAAAATATCCATACCTGAAACACCTGGAGAAAATCCAGCACCTGAAATAGCTTGTAAAGTTGTAGCAGTTAAAGCATCAATTGGACCAAATTTATCAACTAAAGGTTTTAAAGGAGCTACTAAACCAGCAGTTGAACAATTTGAAATACAAATAAGATAACCTGGTTTTTTACCAGATTCTTGAATTGATTTTTTAACTTTATTTTCAATAACATCAATATGTTCAGGATTTACAATTGGTACAACTAATGGTACATCTAATTCTCTTCTATAATTTTTAGCATTTGAAATAACTGATAAACCAGCTTCAACAAAATTTTTTTCAATTTCTCCAGCTACATCAGAATCTAAACCTGAAAATACAACATCACATTCCAAGAAATTACCTTCTGGTTTACATTCTTGAACTATAACTTCTTGAGCTTTTAAAGGTAATAAATCTGTTTGTTTCCAATTAACTGCTTGTTTATATTGTTTACCTGCTGATCTTGATGATGCACCCAAGGCATGAATTTCAAAATCTGGATGTTGAGATAATAATAAAATAAATCTTTGACCTACTGAACCTGTAGCTCCTAAAACACCAGCTTTTTTAACACCCATTTTTATAATTATTTTGTTAAGTAATTGGAAAGAAAGTGTTTCGTTTGTTGTGTGATAAAAAAAGTTTGAAAAAAATTGGAAAAAAAAAAAAAATAAAAAAAAATGAATCATATTTTCTATAATTATGTAATCCGCCGCACATCGTACAAAATGTAACACAACAATCCGTCATCCCAACCTTTACAGGAGACCGATAAAGGAAGATAGTTAACCTCAACCCCATACTATCTAAAATTAATATGGAAACAAAAATACTACATACAACTTATATAATTAAAGGAAAATATAATTTTTAGAAAAGAATAAAATCAATATGAATTTGAAAAAATTTTTGCAAAAAAAACTACAATTAAATGTTATGCCATTTCCCGCTACCTGATAATTTTGAAAATTTTATATAAATAATTTTCTTAATTTACCAAGAATTAATCATTCAACTTTCCTTAATTTTAATTTTGAAATGCTTTGAATCAACAATGTATAAATGTCACAATGATTAATTGAAAAATTAAAAAAAATAAAAAAATAAAACAAAAAGATTACAAGATTATTCATTAATAGAATGTATGAAATTAGTGAAACTAATGGAACGACAGTTCCACCATCTTATCAACATTCAATAATTCCATTTACAAGAGGATTATCAGAAGTACCAGATTCAGAACATCGAATAATTAAAGATTTAGATATTATAATTGGACCAACATTACCATCATTACAACGAGGTATATTTAATGCAAGTAAAAAACAAGGTATAATTGATTTAAAAATGATTAAATTATATAAATTACTTGAAAATTCAACTATATTATTATGTAAAAGAATTGAAAAATTAATTTTAGATACTTGGAAATTAGGAGCAAATTCAAAAACTTATGCACATCAATTTACTTTAGCTTTTGATTTATGTTTTGCTGAATTACCATTTTTAGGTAATAATAATATTGATGAATTAAATTTAAGAACTTTAAAAGATTTATATGTTGATTTATTTAGTAATCGAAAAATTATTAAAATGGCTTTAGGTAAAACTCATAAATTAATTTTAAAATGTGATCGTTATGAATTTCAACAATATATTGCAAGAAGATTAAGAATTAAATTTGGTTATAATATACCTTTTGAAACTGAATGTTTTAGTAGTGTTTTATTTACTTTAACTTTACTTATTTATATTGATAAAATGAAACCTTCACAAAATAATTTAACAATAAATACTCCTAATATTAATAATGAATCTGAAAAATATAAAAAATATTGGATACAAAAATGGACTAAATTATTTTCATTTTTATAGAAGATTATGTAGAAAGAAAGAAAGAAAGCCAAAAAAAAAATTAATGTCATAAAAACTCAATGTCCTATTTTTCATTGTCGCAAAACACGTCAGCTTCGTTTTTCTTCTTTTTTTTTTTTTTATTTTTTTTTATTTGTTCAGAAAAGAACAAAAATAACTTTTCAATTAAAATCATCAACCACCACCAATCTAATAAATATCTTTTAAATAAAAAATGGTTAATACAGATTTTGAAAAAATATATTTGAATCAATCAAGAGCTCCGGGTCGTATGCGTATAGCAGATTCAGGATTAGGTTGGAAAGCAGCTAATATTCAATCACAAAATGGCTCTAATAATCAAGCACCATTTCTTTTACCAAGAGAAGAAATTTTATTAACTCAATGGTCAAGAGGTTCAAAAGGTTATGAATTAAAAGTTCATACAAAAAATAAAGGAGTAATTAGATTAGATGGATTTGATCAAGATGATTTTACTCAATTAAAACAAGAATTGACAAGAAATTTTCAAATTAATTTAGAACATAAAGAACATTCTTTAAGAGGTTGGAATTGGGGTAAAACTGATTTAGCTAGAAATGAATTAATTTTTAATATTAATAATAAACCTTCATTTGAAATTCCTTATAATAATATAAGTAATTCAAATTTAACTGGTAAAAATGAAGTTGCAATTGAATTTAATTTAGATAATTATAAAACTGGTGATGAAATTGTTGAAATGAGATTTTATGTACCTGGTACAAAAATTGAAGGTGATAGAAAAATTGTTATAAATGATGATGGTGAAGAAGTTGAAGAAGCAGCAGAAGGTGAAGGTGAAGAAATTAATGCTGCACAAGTATTTTATGATCAATTAAAAGATAAAGCAGATATTGGTCAAGTTGCTGGAGAAGCAATTGTTAGTTTTAGTGATGTATTATTTTTAACACCAAGAGGTCGTTATGATATTGATATGTATCCAACATCATTAAGATTAAGAGGTAAAACTTATGATTATAAAATTCAATATGAACAAATTGAAAGAATTTTTACATTACCAAAACCTGATGAAGCTCATCATTTAATAATTTTACAAATAGATCCTCCATTAAGACAAGGTCAAACAAGATATCCATTTTTAGTTTTACAATTTGTTAAAGATGAAGAAACTGAATTAGAAGTTAATGTAAGTAATGAAGAATTTGAATCTAAATATAAAGATCGATTAAAGAAAACTTATGATGCACCAACTCATGTTGTTATGTCACATTGTCTTCGAGGTTTAACAGAAAGAAAATTAGTTTCACCAGGTTCTTTTCAATCAAGATTTTTACAACCAGGTATTCCATGTTCTGTTAAAGCAAGTGAAGGTTATTTATATCCATTAGAAAGATGTTTTTTATTTGTTACAAAACCAACTTTATATATACCTTATAGTGAAATTAGTAATGTTACAATGTCAAGAACAGGAGGTGGAGTTTCAGCATCAAGAACATTTGATTTAGAAATTAATATAATTGGATCAAATCAAGGTCATATATTTGGTAGTATTGATAGAGAAGAACAAGATAATATTGAAAGATTTTGTAAAGAAAAAGGTATTAAAGTTAAAAATGAAGAAAAAATAGCTAAAGCAAGATTAGCTAAAGCATTAGAAGAAGAAGCTGATGATGATGATGATGATGAAGATGCAGATGTTGATATGGGAAGTGCAGATGAATCAGAAGCTGATGATGATTTTAGAAGTGGAAGTGATAGTGATGTTGCAGAAGAATTTGATTCAGATGCTCCATTATCAGAATCAGATGAAGAAGGTGCTGAAGGAAAAGAAAAAGATGATAGACCACCTAAAAAGAAACTGAAAAATTAAAGAAATTAACGATAAAAAAAAAATAATAAAGAAAACTGTTTTATTTAAGTATATAATGTATTATAATGCAAAAAAAAAAATTTTTTTTAAAAGCAAAAAGTAAACAAGAGTTCCTAATATTTTGATTTCTCGAAACTTTGATCCATAAGACGATTTTAAATTTATTCTCGAAACCTTGATTGAAAAAAGACGATATTAAATAATGATTTTTTAAAAAAGGTAAATAGAATAAGAATAAGAATTCATCGAGTAACTGAATTTTTTAGTTTTTAGTTTTTAGTTTAGTTATCGCCGAAACTTTTAAAATAATAATAATAATAAATGTTTCATTTTTCGTTATCATATCATCATTTCATCATAACAAAAACAAAAAATTTTTCAAAAGCCTATTGTATAAATTTAAAGTTTCCTCAAAGCCTGGCAGAAACATACAATTTAAATTAAAATTAAAATTAAAATTAAACTTACAACAAACAGAAATAATAGAAATATTAAGAACAAAGAAAGAGTAAAAAAATGATTAGAAATTATACTTTATACTATAACTATAAACAGTAATTAAACTTTCAAATAGCAATCAAATAGTCGATATCTATAGATATCTTTTAATCATATCAGGTACCATTCTTCTTTTTTTCTTTTTTTTTCTTTATCTCTTCGATAAGAAATCATCGTCTCATAGAATGTTAACTGTGTATGTGTGGTGCTTGTAGTTGTGGTGGTGGGTGGGTTGTAGTTACATTGAAATAGAAATAGCAATGCTTAGATATGGTTTAAAACAAGGGATAGTTTGGTTATAATTTAGTTGTACCTGACAACCGTTTATATTAAATTAAATAATTAAGCACACTGTGAAAAAAAAAAAAAAAATCTTAATTACTTTTCCAATTGAGGAAATTTAAAATAATTTTTTTTTTTCTTTTTTTCTGTAAGTGATTAATGTTACACAGTTTACTTCAGACCAAGTTAATAAAAATTAATTACAACATCTATCTATCTATCTATATATCACTTACTAGTTGGCTATAAAAGAAATACAACCAGCATCTTTAAAAACCATTGCAACCGAATCATACCATAAATATAAATATAAATATAAATATATAGGAGAATACAAATCTAAAAATAACGAAATAGACTAAACTAAACTAAACTCTCTTTCTAAATTTAAAATAAAATAAAGTTGCAACAAAAAAAAAACAATAAAAAAACTAAGTTTTGGTTTTGTGTAATTTATGATATTACTTTAAATTTATTTATTAACCAGCACACATTCAATTCAAAATGCATTTTAGATTGTACATATGAACAAGTTCTTCTTCTTCTTCTTCTTTTCTGCTATGTTCATAACTCTCCTCATAATTTCATGTACTAAATTTAGGGATATTTAGCCATGTTCCATATAATTATTTACTTGAAATTAAATGATGTAAAATAATTAATTATTATGAGGGAGGGTTAAGTTCTTCTGTTTCTGTCAAATAATTTTATTATTTCCATCAAATTTATATAAATATCCTTCTCTTTTCCTCTTTTCACCTATTCAAGTAATTTTTATTTTTAAAAAGAGTTTTCTTTCTTTCTTTCTTTGTTTTAATATTAATTGTTGTTAAGTTATATTTAATTATTTATTTATTTATTTTTATTTGTTTTATTGTATTGTGTACCTTTTTAACTTTAAACTTACCCCAAACAAATCAATTAAAGCTAATTCCAATTCAATTCAATTTCAATTAACTAAAGAAAGAAAAAAGGTTAATTATATTTTTGTCACTTGTGATCTTAATTCATATTATATATATATATTATTCTGATCTCCTCCTCCTTATTTTATATTTTCATTTTTGAATTTTATAATTATTATCCATTATAGTAGTTAAAAAGAGAATTTAATTATTCTTTTTATATTTTATTACTACTATTAGATATAATTTTAATTCAAAAAGAAAGTTTATGAGTCAAGTGGATCTATTAGAATATCAAGATTATTTAATATATTCAAATTCCTTTGAAGGATTTGATATCTTAACAGATACTATTAATACTATTCCTATAACTCCAATTACTGAATCATTTAATACAATGTCATCATCTTCAAGTATTATTAATACTACTACTACTCAATTACAAACACCAGCTCAACAACAACAACAAATGAATTATTATTCACAACCTTCAAAATCAAATATACAGACTATTGATGAAGAAGGTGTACCAAGAAGATCACCAGCTAGATTATTTGAAAGATGGAAATTACCATCTCAAAAAATGAAAGAAAAAATTGGTCATATGAAAGATAAAATTAGTACTCCTACTAGTACTTCTACTCCTACTTCTACTTCTACTTTTGCTCCTACTAATAGTAAAGAAGTTGAAAAACAACAACAACAAGTTACTCCTTCAAGTCCATTATCAATTGGAAGTGAATCAAGTTTTAATGAAGAAGAAAATATATCAAATTCAGATTCAGATTCAGCTTCAGTATTTTCAATAAATCATCAACCTTTAAAACAAGATATAGAATTAGAAAAATCTAGAAAATCTATAATAGATGAAAATGAAACATTAGAAGATAAAGATTTAAATTTAGATTTAGATGCAGAAGAAGAAGATTTAGATTTAGATTTTGATTTATTTATGGATGATTTAAATGATGTTAAAATTGTTGAAATTGATCAAGTTGTTAAAATTACAAATATGCATACATCAACACCTAATACTACTTTTACACCTATAAAAAATAATAGACTGAGATTATCTTATATTTATGTTCAATCATCATAAGAGTTATTGGTTAGAATTTTTATTATGATACAGTCTTTTTTTTTATTTGGGTATTTTTTTTTTTATTTAATTTTGCTGGTATTCTTGTTTGGTTTGTTTGTTGGTCTTATATATAGTAGTCGTTGTCATTTTTTGTAAAGTAGTTGATTTAATTTTAATTTCGTAGTTTATTCTATTTTTTTGATATCATTTTTTAATTTAGTTCGTAATATAATAATATATAATATAATAATATATAATATATAATAATAAGTATAATTATAATCATCTGTGTAATTTGTAAATTGGCAACACTGTTGGCAACACTGTTGGTTATTTAAATAATAATAAATGGCTAAGGTGGGGGCACCCCCTGACTGAGTCACTACAATGCAGTATTTTTGTTTTGTGTCCCCCAAACAAAAACAAGAAAGTAACTTCCTTTCATCAGTAATAAATAAAAATCAATAAATTGGTAGTACATTTCCATTTCCATCCCCTCCCCATACAATAAATTTATTTTTAGTTCCCTTCAAATGCCTTGTGTCTTGTATTGTATTGTATTGTATTTTATCCCTGAAATCTCGTTACTATTTAATATATATCTTTATTATTAGGACTTATCAACCTATATATATATATATATATATATATTTGTATTGGAATGTAAAGATAAGACTGTTATGCCGGTAATAGGAGGTTGTGTTGATTGGGCTAGGACGTGTGTGGGGCGTAAGGAAATCTAAGAAATCTAAGTAAAAAATTTATAGCTGTAGCACCAGATTAGTATATTTAATATTGCGCCGCATTCCTCATTTAAATTTATGTTTAGTGCGAACGGATTAAACAATCCGCTCGTTCTGTTCTATTGTTTAAAATCATCACTAGTTAAAAAAAATACACAATTATACCGAAAGAAAAAAAAATTTATTATTTATATAAAGTTACTCTTCTTCTTATTCAGTTCTTTTCGTTTTTTCATCTTTGAGGTATTTTATTTAAAATCTAGTCCGTATGAGAATAAAGAAATAAAGTTAAAGACTAGATCATTACTCATATCAAGTCCTTTAAATACAAAATCATTTCATCATATAATAGACATTAATTTTTTTTTTTCATTTATTAGTCATTTTTCAAATTATTTGCAATTTTTAATTTTTCATTTTTCATATTTCATTTTAATATTACACATTTTTCATACATTATAGAAACTTATAATCATGTCATCATCAACTCAAGAAAGTCTACTGTTAAGTTTAGTTATTTATGCATCAGTTAAACCAATTTTTAAAATTTATTTCATTATTATATTGGGATTTTATTTAGCTAAAAGAAATATTTTAACAGTTCAAACATGTAGAGATATTTCAGATACTATTGTTACAGCAATTATGCCATGTTTAATTTTTAATAATATTGTAACAAATTTAAAATCTTCTGATATTAAAAATATTGGTATTATATTTTTTACAGGAACTTTATTATTTATAGTTGGTGGTATATTAGCATATATTACACATTTAGTTACAAGATCTCCAAAAAGATGGTTAGGTGGTTTAATTTCAGTTGGTATTTTTCCAAATATTTCAGATTTACCAATTGCTTATATTCAAACATTTGCAAAAGGTGGGAAAATTTTTACAACTGCTCAAGGTGATAAAGGTGTTGCTTATATATGTATATTTTTAATGGCTATGGTTATTTATCAATTTTCTTTGGGACTTTATAGATTAATTGAATGGGATTTTAGAGATGAATTATTAGATGATGAAGTTAAACAAGATGATTTATCAAGAGATTCAACTAATGAAAAAATTTCATCAACAACTTCTATTAAAAATGAACATGATGATGATAATAATAATAGAAGACAACAACATCAACATCAAGAAAATATTGTTGATGATAGTGATTCAATAAGTAGTGAACAATCAACTACAAGAGATGAATTAGAAGAAGATCAACATGATCAATTTTTACAAGTTAGACAATTAGAAAGTTCAAGAAATAGTATGACATCTAATGGAAGTTTAAGAAGACGTAGAAATTCAACAGTATCAGTTACAAGTAATCCATATTCATTACAAATGACTCCATCAAAAGATTTAAGAAGACAAAAATCTCAAGATGTTCAAGATGTTATCAATGAATATTCAGAATTTGAAGCTATAAAAAATAATGAACTTGAAAAATCAAGATCTCAAATAAATAATGTTGAACCACCAATTCCAATAGATATTATTAAAAAAGAATCAATAATTAAAATTCATTTAAAAAGATTATGGAAAAATTTAACAACTCCAAGTTCTGTATCATTATTAATTTCAATAGCAATTGCAATGGCACCACCTTTAAAAGCTTTATTTGTACATACAAGTTTCTATATGCCGGATGCACCAGATAAACAACCACCATTATCATTTATAATAGATTTAACAAGTTATGTTGGAGCAGCATCAGTACCATTAGGTTTAATATTATTAGGAGCAACATTAGCAAGATTACAAGTTAAAAAAATGCCTCAAGGATTTTGGAAAACTGCTTTAATGATTACTGTAGCAAGATTAATTTTAATACCAATATTTGGAGTTGGATTAACTACTGGATTTTATAAAGGTGGTTGGTATAAAGATGATATATTAGTTAGATTTGTAAGTGTTTTAGAATTTGGTTTACCAAATGCTACATCATTAGTTTATTTTACTGCTTTTTATACTGATCCTTCAAGTGAAGAACATTTACAAATGGATTGTTTAGCTATTTGTTTGATTTGTCAATATGCTATTTTATGGTTTTCATTACCATTTTTAATTACTTTTACAATGAAAGTTTCATTAGGTTTATAATTTGCATTTTTTTAGTACCTCAATAATAGATTAATATATATATATATAACGATTATTTATAATATTTTTTTTTTTTTTGCACCCAAGTACCAAGAAAGAAAACTCTTGTGATTATTATTTTATATCTAGTTGTACATAATTGATCAGCAAAGCAATCTTTGATTATTTTACACAAATGAAATATATATTAAGGCTATATATGAAATTGAAATTTTATATAGCAACTTTAATTCGAGTTTTTTAGTTCTTATTCTTCTTTTAAACCAAGATGCAGAAAGGGACAGAACAATTTTTTTTTTTTTTTCGTTTCGTTTTCGTTTTCAATTTCAATTTCATTTTATAAATAAACTAAGCATTGCCATTAGAATTTTTTTTTTTTTTTTTTGGCTTACTATAATCTATCACTTTCTTTTCAATCAACAATCATCAATTGATTTATAACTATTCAATTTAATCAAATCAATCATGGCATTATATTATAATTTAGTATTTGGTTTATTAGTAATTGAAATGGTATTCTTTGGAATTCTTTCATTACCATATCCAAGAAGAATTAGGAGAACAGTATTATCAACAATATCAGCACCATTTAGAAATGAACAATTTCAAATTGCATTAAAATGTATATTAGGTTTTGTATTAGTATTATTTATTGATTCAGTTAATAGAGTTTATGCAGTTACTACAGAATTACATTCATCTTCTTCATCGCCTATAGGTTCAGCAAATTCAATTTTAAATGATCGTTCTGAAATTCAAGCAAGAAGATTTTATGCTCAAAGAAATATGTATTTATGTGGTTTTACATTATTTTTAACATTAATTTTAACTAGAACTTATTCTTTAGTTGCTGAATTAATTATAACTAAAGATAAATTAGATGATTTAAAAAATAATGAATCTATTGATTCAAAAGAAGTTATTGAATTAAAAAAAATTTTAGCTCATAAAGAAGAAGATTTAGAAATTTTGAAAAGTCAAGCTAAAAGTTTATCAAAAGATTATGATGATGTATCTATTAAAAAATCAGATATTAAAAAATCTGAAGAAATTATTGATGATGAAAGTGAAAATGTTTTAAAATCTAGAAAATAATAATGTTTTTTATATAGTTCCTTCTATTAAATATATATACATATATATATTATTATTGATTAATTATTATCAGTTTCATAAGCATTACTCTTATGTTTTGGAATAAATTGAAATTCTTCACTTGCTTTACCTAAAAACATTTCAGTAATTTTAATCCAATCTTTATAATCAGTAGAAGCTAATAAATTTTCCATATCATTTCTACCTATCCATTTAGGAGGTCTTTCATTTAATTTAGGTGGTAATCTTTCCATTATACCAACAGGAATATATCTATGAGTAAAACTTAAAAATTCACACATAAATCTTCTTGCTAATCCAACACCATATTCATCAGAACCCCAATGTTCAATAGCAAAATTTGAAAAAGTTTTTAACATATCTAATCTTTCACTTGATGATTTATCTAAATATTGTTGAGATTCAACTTCTTCAAATATCCAAGGTTTAATTAATGCACCTCTTGCAACCATAACTGAATCAATACCATCTGTTTCAACTCCTTTATACCAATCTAAATGATTATAAACATCACCATTACCAACAAAATAAATTGGTTGAATATCTGTTGAATCTTTATCATCTTTTTGATCTTCATTAAAATTTTTAACTACTTGACCAACTTCTTTAATATAATCCCAATCAGCTTCTTTTGAATAACGTTGTTGTCTTGATCTACCATGTAATGTTATAGCAGCTACATTACCTTCATTTAAAATTCTTGAAACTAAATTTTTTGCAGTATTTTTATTTTCTTTAATACCAGTTCTAATTTTAACAGTAATTGGTAAATCACCTGAAGTTGCATTCATTGATTTTAAAATTCTTAATAATCTTGAAGGTTGATCCATTAATGCTGATCCTTGACCAGTTTTATATAATAAATCAATTGGACAACCACAATTTAAATTAATTTCTGATATATTTGAAGTATTTTTATATAATGCTTCACAAGCTTTTGCTGCTGCCCAATGTTTTGCTGATGCAATTTGTACACCAAATCCTGGATATTCAGATATATGAGCTTTTGGTAATGCCCATTCTGGTTGATGACCTTGAATTAATGGTATTGATAATGCCATTTCTGAATATGTAACATCTGCTCCTAAAGTTTTCATTAATCTACGATATGGTAAATTACCAACAGTTGTTAATGGTGAAACAATTTTTGCATTTTTTAAATTAATTTTTTTCTTTTCTGCTAATTTTATTGGTGATTCAATATATTCTGATTCATTATCTTTTCTCTTTTCCATTGCTTCTTTATTTTCTTCATTTTGAATTAATGTATCAATATATTTTATAATTGGTTCACATTCAAATTTATATTTTTTTTTTTGTAAATTAAATTTTAAATCTTTTGAAACTTTATTAACTTCATAATTTAATTTTGATTGAATTTCAAATTTTTCAAAATCTTTAATTAATTGATTTGTTTCTTTATTAAAATGAGATTTTAACCATCTACATTTATATCCAATTGGACAATAACCTAAAGCTTCAAATACTGGACATATTCCATCGATATCTTCAGCTTTTGAATTTAAATATTCTTGTAAATCATGACTAAAACGACATGTTTTACCTCCTTCTGTTGCTAAACATGGTTTATTTTCGGATGGATCAATTAATGATGGACATAATTTAATTAAATCTTTTCTTTGTTTTAAATCACGTTTATGATTTTGACCTCTTTCTTTTCTTTTTTTATTTTTGTTATTTCCTCTTTGTTGTTGTTGATCACCTCCTGTTTCTCTATCACCTCCTTCTGCTTCATCATTATATTCAATTATATTTGAAATAGAAGATGATGATGGGGCTAAAAATTCTGGTTTTATACCTGCTATTCCTTTAACATATGTAGATGTATTTTGTTTTTTAATTTCTGAATCATTATTTGATTCTTCTTCTAATTGTCTTTTTTCAGGAACTGACATTATTTATAGAATGAAATGATATGTATATGTATAATAAACGATTTTGAAAAATTTAAATTTTTTGATACTTCAGATCATCGCAAGAAACGAAAAAAAAAAAAAATAAAAAAAAAAAAACTTATAAATATCAAATAGCATCCAACTAATATTAGATCTACAATTCAATGGTTGAACCAGTTGATAAAAAAAGAAAAACAGATTCAAATAATGGATCATTGGTTAAACAACCAAAACCTTCTAAAATTTTTAGTCCTTTTAGAGTTTTAGGTAATGTAACTGATTCAACTCCATTTGCTATAGGTACATTAGGTTCAACATTTTATGTAGTTACATCAGTTGGTAGAAGTTTTCAAATTTATGATATAAATACATTACATTTATTATTCGTTTCACAAACTCAAACTCCAAATAAAATTACTTGTTTAACTGCTCATTATCATTATGTTTTTGTTGGTAATAAAAATCAAATTGGTATTTATAAAAGAGGTAAATTAGAATATACTTTAAATTGTGAAACTAATGGTTTTATTAATCATATGATTATATTTGGTGAATATTTAATTGCAACTTCTTCTGATGGAAATATTTTTGTATTTAGAAAAACTACAGAAAAATATCCAACTGAATTATATACTATTATAAAAATTATTAATTCAAATATTGATGGTGATATAATTGGTTTAATTCATCCTCCAACTTATTTAAATAAAATTGTTGTTGCTACTACTAATGGAATATTTATAATTAATGTTCGTACAACTAAATTAATTTTTAAATCAATTGATTTTCATCAAGAAAATTTATCATGTATTGAATCAGCTCCTGTATTAGATATAATTGCATTAGGTACAACAACTGGAAATATTTTATTATATAATTTAAAAAAAGGTAAAATATTAGGTGATATTATAAAAACTTCAGGTAGTGAACAAGGTAGTTCAATAACTTCAATTTCTTTTAGAACTGATGGTACTCCACATTTAGTTGCAAGTTTAAATAATGGTGATTTATATTTTTATGATTTAAATAAACAATCAAGAGTTCATATTTTAAGAAATGCTCATAAAGAATCTCATGGTGGTGTATCAAAAGTTGAATTTTTAAATGGTCAACCAATTGTATTAACAAATGGTGGTGATAATCATTTAAAAGAATATGTATTTGATCCAAATTTAACAAATTCAAATTCTTCAATTGTTTCTCCTCCAAGACATTTAAGATCAAGAGGTGGACATTCTGCTCCACCAATATCAATTGAATTTCCTCAAGAAGATAAAACTCATTTTTTATTAAGTGGTTCAAGAGATAAATCTTTTTGGAATTTTTCTTTAAGAAAAGATGCTCAAGCTCAAGAAATGTCACAAAGATTACAAAAATCAAAAGATGGTAAAAGACAAGCAGGTCCTTCATTAAAAGAAAAATTTCCTGAAATTTTATCAATTTGTTCTTCTCAAGCAAGAGAAGGTGATTGGGAAAATATTATTACTGTTCATAAAGATGAACCATTTGCAAGAACTTGGGATTCAAGAACTAAAAGAGTTGGTCGTCATTTATTAAATACTATTGATAATGGTATTTGTAAATCTATTTGTATATCACAATGTGGGAATTTTGCTTTAGTTGGTTCTTCATTAGGTGGTATTGGTGCTTATAATTTACAATCTGGTTTATTACGTAAACGTTATATATTACATAAAAATTCTGCTGTTACTGGATTAGCTATTGATGGTATGAATAGAAAAATGGTTAGTTGTGGATTAGATGGTATAATTGGATTTTATGATTTTAGTAAATCAAAATATTTAGGTAAATTACAATTAGATGCTCCTATAACAAGTATGATTTATCATAAATCATCAGATTTAATTGCTTGTGCATTAGATGATTTATCAATAGTTGTAATTGATGTTACTACACAAAAAATTGTTAGAATTTTATATGGTCATACAAATAGAATTTCAGGTTTAGATTTTTCACCAGATGGTAGATGGATAGTATCAGTTGGATTAGATTCAACTTTAAGAACTTGGGATTTACCAACTGGTGGATGTATTGATGGTGTTATTTTACCAATTGTTGCAACATCAATTAAATTTTCTCCATTAGGTGATTTAATTGCCACAACTCATGTATCAGGTAATGGTATTTCATTATGGACTAATAGAGCACAATTTAAATCTATTTCAACTAGACATGTTGAAGAAGAAGATTTTTCAACTATTTTATTACCTAATATATCAGGTGATGGTGGTTCAACATTATTAGATGGTGCATTAGATGATGAAGATGAAGAAGAGATTTCAAATATTGATAATTATAAATCTGTTGATCAAATTGATGAAAATTTAATTACTTTATCATTAGGTTCAAGAACTAAATTTACAAATTTATTATATTTAGATAATATTAAACAAAGAAATAAACCAATTGAAGCACCTAAAAAACCAGAAAAAGCACCATTTTTCTTACAATTATCTGGACAATCAGTTGGTGATAGAGCATCAGTTGCAGAAGGTAAAATTTCAGAAATTAATAATACAAATATTGAAGAAGGTGAAGAAGGAAGTAAATTATTAAAATTAAAAAATGGTCAAAAACAATCATTTGAAAGTGAATTTACTAAATTATTAAGAGAATCATCAATCAGTAAAAATTATCAAGAATTTTTAAATTATTTAATTAATTTATCACCATCAATATTAGATTTAGAAATTAGATCATTAAATTCAATACCTCCATTAAATGAATTTATAAATTTTTTAAAAGTTTTAAATTTTGGTTTAAAATCAAAACAAAATTTTGAAATTATTGAAAGTATTTTTACAATGTTTTTAAAATGTCATGGTGATATTATTCATCAATTTGAAAATGAAGATGAATTACATTTTGAATTACAAGAATATTTAAATATTAATAAAGAATTAAATAATTCAATGGATAATTTAGTTAAATATTGTTCTGGTATAATTAATTTAATTGGTAAATAGATAATAGATTGAATATATTATATTAACCTTATTTGGTATATCTCTTGGTTCTTGGTTATAGTTGTTGATAGCTAATTGTTTCTTGGTGGTTTGCCAGATTTGATTTTACAACCAGAAACAAAGCAGAAAAAAAAAAAAATAGACCCGATATTTCTTTCTTTCTATCTTTTCGTCTCCAGAAACAAATAAATAAGAATGAATATAGATATAATTGAACCAAATAATAGGATACGAATACCTAATAATAATTCATCAATCAATAAGATAACGTCAATTTTACAAACTGATCAACATTTATTTATTGGTTTAAATAATGGAGATTTATTAATTTATTCAATTACTAAAATTCAATCAATACCAAAAGATTTACCACCACAACCACTGAATAGATCTTTTAGATCTTTAAAATCATTTACAGATATTAAAGTATTATTTCATGAAAATCAAAATCAATATATACTATCTAATAATTTTAAAAATATTACAAAAGATGGTTCAAGTATAACTACAATTCAAATTTTACCTATATCAAATATTCAACAAAAATTAATTATATTAATTATATCATTAGATTCTTTAAAAATTTTTGAAATTGTTGGAAATCATATAAATCAAATATTTTCAATTGATGATTCAAAAATTTCAAATTGTTTATTTATTGAAGATAATAATGATAATTTAAGAAAATTATTAATTATAAGTATTAAAAAAAAATTAATTTTATATCAAATTTCAAATAAATCAAGAAATTTATTTCAATTTAATAAAATTAATGAATTAAGTTTAAAAGATAAAATACGAACTATAAATAAATATAATGAAGATTCTATTATAATTGGATTAATTAATGATTATTATTTAGTTAATCTTCATTTATTTAATTCATCTTCATTATCTATAATTAATGAAGGAATTAATAATCATACAAATTCTTCATTTAGTTATTTTGGTTTATCATCTGGTGGACCACTGATTTGGACTATACCAATAGATTTAAATAATATATTATTAATTAAAGATACAACTATAATAAATTTATCAAAAAATACACAAGAATTAAATATTTTACCAATAAAATTATCTTCAATACCTGTAAATATATTATTTATTTATCCAATTTATTTAATTATTTTATATACAAAAAAATTAGAAATTTTAGATTTAAAAAATGGTGATTTAATTCAAAAATTTAATCATCAAATTAATTCAAATCAAATACCAATAAATATTAAAAAAGATATAATTAATTTAGGTTCTGGAGGAGATTTATTACAATTTAAAATTTTACCATATCAAAATCAAATTGATCAATATTTAAAAATTTCTGGTAAAAATAATTCTTCTTTAGTAAATAATTTACAAAGAGATCCTCGTAATGATTTAAAATTTTTAGGTATTCAAAAAGCTATATTATTATTAACAAGTTTAAATATTAAAGATCCTATATTTTTAAATGAAAAAGATAAATTAATGAAATTAAGAGATTTATATAAATCAAAAGCTATATTATTATTTGAATCATATTCAAAATATCATGAATCATTAGTTGAAATTTCTTCTGAATGGTTAATTTCTTTTAGAGATGTATTAAATTTATTTCCTGATTTTTTAAATGGAGAATTAAGAGTATTTAATAATAATGATGATGATAATGATAATGATCAATTAGAAGAAATTAACACAAAATCATCATCATCATCATCATCAAATAATGTAGTTAAAAGAGTAACAAAAGAAGATTTAATATTAAATCCATTATCTGAATCAGAATATGATACTGATGTTTCCAAAAAAATACCTACATCTAAATTACCAATTAAAAATCAAACAATTAAAAAATTTATTAAAGCAGTAAATAATTTAATTATATATTTAACAGATCAAAGAAGAATATTATCAACATTTATGGATAAATCAATTATTCAATGGAAAGATTTAGAAATTAAACCAAGAGAAATTTATCCTCCATTACAAAATCAATTAGATGATGTTGCAACAATAATAGATACATCATTATTTTTATGTTATTTTCATTGTAAACCAATGTTATTAGGACCATTATTAAGATTACCAAATAATCATTGTGATTCAAAAACTGTAAATGAATGTTTATTAAGTAATATTCATAATCATGTTCAACAAAGAAATTTTAAACAACCAAATTTTATAAAAGAATTATTAGATTTTTATTTTGCAAGAGGATTACATAAAGATGCTTTAGAAATGTTGTATAAATTATCACATGATGAAAATAATTTGAATATGATTGAACATTCAAATGAAGATGATAATAAATTTGATGATTATTTAAAAGGACCAAATTTAACAATTGAATATTTATCAAAATTAACTAATGATAATTTATTATTAATATTTGAATATTCTAAATGGGTAATTAAATTAAATAAATCAAATAGTAAAATTATTTTTATGAATGATTCTTATGAATGTGAAAGTTTTGATAATTTTAAAGTATTGGATTTTTTTTTAAATAATTTAAAATTTATTGATTTAGCTATAAAATATTTAGAATGGTTATTATTTCAAAGTGATTTAAATGAACAATTAAAAAAGACTAAAAAATTTCAAAATTTTGAATCTAAATTATGTGTATTATATATAAATGAATTAAAGAAAGAATCAGGAGATGAAGATGAAAATGATTATTATAAAAAATTATATCAATTATTAAAAAATAGTGAAACATTTGATCCATGGCCAATATTAAAAGAATTACCAACTACAGAAGATAAATATTTAAGATTAACAACATTTGCATATAAAAAATTAGAAGAACATGAGAAATCAATAGATGTATTATATAATCAATTAAATGATTTAAATGAAGCAATGGAATATTGTTTAGAAATTTATTATAGACCAAATAGTAAAAAAATAGGTACAAATTTATTTCATAAATTATTAGAAGATTTATTAATGAATTTTGAAGAAAATGAAGATTTAATAAGTAAATTATTATTATTACATGGATCAAAAATGTCAATATTAAAAATTTTAATTAATTTACCAAATAATTTTAAATTAAATAAATTATCAAAATTTTTAAATAATGAATTAATTATGAATGAAAATTTATTAAAAGATAAACAAATTATATCATCATTATATAAAGTTGGATCAAATAATTTATCATATAAATTAATGAAACAACAAAATGAAGGTTATAAAATTAATTCAAATAAACAACCTTGTAATATATGTAATAAAAGATTAGGTTATAGTATATTTACAGTTACAAAAGATAATCAAATAATTCATTATGGATGTGCACAAAAGAAGAATTAAAGTTAAAGTTAAAGTTAAAGTTAAAGAGAAGAGAAGAGAAGAGAAGAGAAAAATATATAGGATTTAATATAATCAATATCTTAAGGGGTATTTAGGGGTATTT
Organism: Insectozyma bohioensis; assembly: GCA_030582535.1. Classification (NCBI taxonomy): domain Eukaryota; kingdom Fungi; phylum Ascomycota; class Pichiomycetes; order Serinales; family Debaryomycetaceae; genus Insectozyma; species Insectozyma bohioensis. The sequence continues at coordinate 100,655 of JAKTXL010000022.1, read as the reverse complement.
TTTTAGTAAATTTAATTATGTGCATACGGAGAGAAATGAAGAGAAATTGTCTGTCTATTTAAAATAACCATTAAATTAAATTAAATTAAAATAAATTAAATTAAATTATGAAGTAGGAATTTGAATTTCCTAATTCGGATTTAAAGAAAAAAAATTTTGTATTTTTGTCATCGTTTTTTTTTTCTACTAAATTCCTCCACCCATCTCATCACTTTACTTTACTTTACTTTCCTTTCCACCATAGTTATATATATATATATATAAGAACTAGATATCAATATCAACATAAATTGTTCAATTGTTCAATTACTTAACAAGTGTATTATATTATTTAACTTTAACTCAATTGATTTCATTTCATTACATTACATAAACTAATTGTCGTTTGGTCTTGCAGGAAAAAACAATTTTTTTTTATTTTTTTTTTTCTTTTTTGGTTTAAATACGTAACAAAATTATAAGAGAATTTTCACGTAGGGGGGAATGTCATCGGAAGATAATCATCATCTTAATAATTATAATCATCATCATCAAAGTGTAAGATTACCACCAATTTCATTCTTATCAAATCATAATCATAATCAACAACAACAACAACACCAACAGTCACCACAATCTCAACACTCACAACATTCTTCACCTTCATTACAAAATCAACTGCCTCCTCAACATCAATTTTATCAATTATTATCACCACCTAATAATAATAGTAATCAAATACCGGGGATAGCCAATTATCATCATCAAAATCAACAACCACAATCACAACCACAACCACAAATACAAATACAACCACCTAGTAGTTCTTCGACTGGGATTAGTAATGAAACTGAAAATATAGGGATAACTACTTCTTCACCATCTTCTTCTTCTTCAGCTCATATATCAACATTTACAATGACTCCGAATAATAATAATAACAACAACAACAAAAGTGAAAAACAAAATACTAAACTAACAAATGTTCTTAATACAGAAGAACGTCCACGTTATGAATTTGAATTTGTACCTTATCGTGCCACTCAAGAAAATACACCTCCTGTAAGTAAACAAGAAGATAAACAACAACCACAACAACAGTCACAACCACAACAAATACAAAAACTTCATCATCATCACCATCACCACCACCATCATCATTCAACTAATAATAATAATAATAATAATAATAAAGTCCACCACCACCATCATCATCATCATCATACTGTCCCACATCATCATCATCATCATCAAATTAACAATTCTTCATCAACTACTCCAACACCAATCAAAAAATTTAAAAAACGTCCACCACCAAAATTAAATATCCAATCAATAAAAGAAATAATTGAAGAATTTTCACCTAAAAAACAATTTTTAGGTACAATAATATATAATCCAACTACAACATGGGAAACATTATCAATTGAACAATTATATGGAATTAAATTGGAATTATTAAATCATTTAAAACAAATTAAAAAAAAATTTATAAATTGGAAAAATAATCAAAAAGAAGAAGAATCTTATAATAAAATTAAATATATACCTATAATACCTCCATTACCTATAGAATATATGAATTCAATTATTGAAATTAAAATTCCATTTAGATTTATAATTCAATATAAACAAGATTTTCAAAATGGTATAAATTCAAGAGAATTATGGGGTGGTGCAAGTCTGATATATACAGATGATTCAAATATTTTAGATGTTTTAAAACATATGGGTTTTTTTAATAATACAATAGATTTATCAATATGGAATAAAGGTTGGACATCAAAAGATATTATAAAACCTTTAAATATAATAACAAATGAAAAAGGTATAGATGAAAATATTTTAGGTGATTTATCAATTGAAATATTATTATTACCTCCAATACCAAAATATTATGGATTTTTTGCAAATGATATAAATTCAAGATCATGGTTAAAAACTCAACATAGTGGATTATCATATACTATATATAATTTAAAATGGGAATTAAGAAATAGTTATTTAAGTGATAAATTATTTTTTAAAAATTTTGAATTGGAATTACAACAAGATTCAATTGATAATGAAAATGAATTAATTGGTAAAAATGGTTGGAAATTTGATTTTGAATTGTATAAAAAAATTAAATCAAAATATGAAAAAGAGACAATAGAGAAGGAGAAAGAGAAAGAGAAAGCTAAAGAAAGTGAAAAAGATAAAGATAAAGAATAAGGAGATAGTTGTAGTTTATACATTTATTTAGAAATGAATACGATTTATAAATATTGGGTTTATAATTTATATTCTACTCTGTTTAATCATTTGTAGTAAAGTTGATATAATTATGACATATTTTTTTTTAGTGGTTGCAACTTCTTCTGGGACCCCACAGTAACAATATTGTTAAGCAGCTGCTACTGTCAAGAAAAAGTTTAATTTGACACAAAACAGAAGATACCAAATGGATGGGAGGGACACAGCAAATTTTTTTTTTTGGCCTTATAATCTAACAAAGAAAATTCAAATCAATCGTTGCTATATTGAAAAAGTGTAACGTATGATCTGATCTCATCTGATCCTATCCAATTATTGTAACAATAAGAAATAATTGTAACCATTCATAAGACCGAGAATTGCAAAATAAAAAAAAGAAACTAAAATATGTGAGCAATTAAGTTTTAGGGTAATTTTATGAGAGGACCTCTACCTGACAGACAAATAGACAGAGTTTTTAGTTATATGTATATGTATAGGTCCGTGCCGTGTTAGCGTTCATGCTGTTAAATGTTGTATTTTAATTAATGTGCACATACATGGTATAATGCGCCGTATGGATGGTGGTGCATGATGGAAAAATCCTTTGAGGATTGGATATATGTCGAATGAATGATTGAATGAATGAATGGTAGTGGTGGTGGTGGTTATGTTGCTGCCGGCGAGCACGTTTATTTTTACAAACCTTTTCGTTAGGAAAAAGAAAAGAAAAGAAAAATTGATCAAAATGTCAAACCAATTTACTCCTTGTAATATAAAAAATAAAAAAATTTCTTGAAATTATTATTAATTTCTAAATTGCATGGCTTTCGATAAAATGTAATTAAGAAATGAAAATTAAATCCAAACTTTCCTGTTCTTACGTACGGTAATAAAATAAATTTAGAGTAAGTTTTTTTTTTTTTATTATGTACATAATAAATATAAATAATATGACAAAAACAAAAAAAAAAATGTTTTGAAATATCCAGTCTGGAATCAACGGATTATCTCTTTTCAAAAAACTAAAATAGTAATAATTAAATAATTACTAACTCTTACCAATACATGTCATATATATTTAGAATATAATATAATATAATATAATTTGTCTCACTAGTTAGTTAATATCTAAAAAAAAAAATTAATTGAAAAACCGAAGTTCTTTAACAATAGATTAAAAAGATAGGATTTTTAATTTAATTGCAAAAAAGAAATGATAAAAATTGAAAAAGAAAAGTGAATTAAATGGTTATGGATAATTTGCCATGTTCTGTTTTATTTTTTTTTTTCTCTTGGAAAAGTTATAATAATAAGAATAATAAGCATATAACTCATCATCATCATCATCAAGATTTCATATTAAAGGTCATTATTATTATTATTATTTGGAATGTATATATGTACAATTTTAATTTTCTCATAATTCCTTCTTTTCTTTCTTCCGTCATCCTCTAACTAATTAGCTAAGTAGAAAAGTTTTATCTATAAATATATTGTATTGTGGGTTTATGCGCGTCCTGCATATACCCTAATTTTAAGAACTTAAGTTTTTTCTTGTTTGTTTTAAAATATTTTTAATTTCTAATGATTTAAAATTCTAGAGTATAGGAAGAAAGAAAGAAAGGTAAAATATCTTCTGTCTTATTATATTAATGATTATCGTTTTCTACTGGAATTGTTGGGTAACTTAACTTAACTTAACTTAACGCAAACGTAAAAAAAAATATATACTGTTATTGTTATTGTCTCTATCGGTATAAGAGAATAATAAAATAAGGTTTTTCAAAAATATTTTTTGATCTTTTTAAATCTACAAAAGTTCTTTTTCTTTTTTGGATTATTAATATTTGTTGAAAAACCTTAGTTCTCTAAACACATATAACCTCTCATTTCATTAAAAGAAACTTAACTACATCATTTAGTTTTTTAATTTCTATTTTATCTTAAATAAGCAAAAATTTTTAGTTTTAGTTTTAGTTTTAGTTTTTTGAAAAATAGAAAAAATAATGCAAAATAAAAATGAAAATAAAAGAAAAAAAAGAAATCAAAAAACAAATGAAAATAAAAACATGCAGTTAATTAATTAGTTAATAATGTAAACTTATATCGGGAACTCAGTTTCTTTTGTTTTTTATTATCTATTTGTTATATAATCTGATTATTATTATTATTCATTTTAAATAATTAAATATCTTTGATATAAACAACAATTTTAGAAAAAAATTTTACTTATTTCTTTTACTTTTCTTTTCTTTTCTTTTACTTCTTCTTGTTCCTTCTTGGTCTTCCTTTCTTTCTTGATATCCTTACTATAGAATACTAATATATATTGGTATATATATATTACAAATAGTATTATAGTTTATTTTTTAGAAAAACAACAGAAACAAACAATACTTTTCATTATCAATATTAAGTTTTTTTGCATTTTCAAAAGGGTTTCATTTCATATATAATTAGATAATAAATATTTATTATTATAGTTTTTGATAGTAAGAAAATTATAATATTTTTTTTTTGGGTTCAAGTTCAGAGTAAAATAAATTCTTAGCACCAAAGTACCGCACCATCTTACCACGACTCCACCACCACCCCATCCGAGAGAGTTTTTTGAGTTTGACTTCTTCAATCACAAGACGTCTAAATACATGAACTAAACATATTATTATTTTCATACATTTACATTTATATATATTATAGTTGATTTTATTTTACTATAAAAACATCATTCATTTAATATCAGACGACAACTAACTAACTAACTGACTGGTTCCTAAGTGCTTCCAAAAAGACCCAATAAATTTTATATTTTATTTTATTTTAGTTTTTTTTTTTTCTTGGGTTTAAAAATCAAACTTTTTATTTTAATTTAATTTCTATCTAATTCCATTATTAATTTATTTATGTATCTTCTATGACTGAAGTACAATATACTACTATCACCACTAGAAAACCAACAACTATACCAACAACTTCATCAACAAGTAAACTACGTAAGGCTCAATCAACTCCAAAATTACGTTCATCAAATTCGGCCGCTAATTTATTGGCAAATCCATTAAAAAAGAAAAAGAAAAATTCTTTAACAACAACAACATCTGCTGTCAATCCAACAACTTTACCATCAACTACAGCAGCAACTTCCACTAATACTAAACCTTCAAGCACTTCATCATCATCCTCATTCAATATATTCAAAAAAATATCAACTGAATGGAACTCTTTTTGTTCCAAATTAAAACATATTTCAGACGACGTATTTAATATAGATACAGTAATTGATGAATTATTTATAGATTCAGATACTGAAGATAATAAAACTACATTTGATAGATTAATACGTAATCCAAAAGGTTATAATTCAACAGAAGAAAAATTTTTACAAAATTATAAAAAATATAAAGATTTAGATACAATGGTTAATGCATATAATAATAATAGTGGAGGTGCTGGTACAAGTAGTACAAATAAAAGTTTAAATGATGTTCGAAGTTCAACTACAATGATTTCAGATACTACAAATCAAAAAAATTTACAATTTATGTTACAAGATGTAATACGACAACAACAACAAAATCCTAATAATTCAAATAATGTAAATAATATTCCTAATCAAATTTTTAATGATATTGATGAATTTAATGAAAGTGATGAAGATGATGAGGAGAGAGAAGATGATGATGATGTTGATGATGATACAGCAACAGCAACAACTAATGAAATTTTATTTAATGATATTGATTTTTATGAATTACGTAAAGAATTTGAAAATAAATTAAATGATAATAATAAATCATCATCAATTAATATAGGTTCAACATTATGGGAATATCGTAGAAATAAATGGTTAACATCATGTTTTAATCAAGAACAAATTAATAAAAGATTAAAAGAAACTTCAATATCTCATATACCAAAAGAATCTTATGTTCAAATTTATGCAAATTTAGTTGATAAAAATAGAACATTAAAAAATAATAAACATATTAATTTATTTGATTTAATTAAAATTATAAATGCTGGTTGGATAGCTGAAGATAAATGGGAAAGAGCTGCTCGTGGATTACCATAAAATAATAATCAAATCAATAATAACAACAACAACACATAATATAATATATATATATATATAAAAAAAGTTTTAATAGTCATAATTTCATAGTCATAGTTTGATATTTATTCACTCATAATATAATATATAGTTTGCTAATAATAAATAATTAATTTTCTTTACTTTTTAATTAATTTTAAAGTATTTTCTAAAATTCTTAAATCTTGATCAATTAATTCCAGTTTTGATTGTAAATTAATTATATTATTAATTAATAAATCACATTGATTTAATAATAAATTTAATTTTTTTTTTAATTTAATTAATTTTTCAAAATTTTTTGAAAATTTATTATTTAATAATTTATTAATTTCTTTATTTAATTCATGAATTGTATTTATTTTATCAATTAAATTTGAATTTTTTAAATTTGAATTATTTAAAATTATAAAATTTAATATATTTATTAATTGTTTTGAATGAATTTTTGATTGTTTTAAATCATTTAATTGATTTAATTTTGCATCATTTAATAATTCTGAATGTGATTTAGGTTGTGAAATATTACTTGTTGTATTTGTTGATGTTTCTTCTTGTTGTTTTTGTGGTGGCAGTGGTGGTTGTGATGGCTCTGGTGTCATAGTTTAAATTCCATTTAGTTTGGTTTCTATAGTGGATAAATGTAATTTCGATATCTGTTATTTTTTTTGTGGGTGGGTGGATTTCGAAAGTTTTGATCTTTCTGATACGAGACAAAAAAAAACAAAGGCCCAATACAAGAGAGATACCATAGACAACCCAATCAATTAGATAATATGTCATTATCTAAAGATTCCTTATTTTTAAAAGTTCCAACTACTACGTTATCATCATCAAATGAATTTCTAGATTTATTTAAAGATATTAAATTAAATCAATTTGATATAGCAATAGATCGTACATTTTATATATTAAAATCAATTAATTTAACAATTAATCAACAATCTATAATATGGACAATTCGATTAACTTTATATTTATTTAATAATCAATTAAATTATGCTAAAAAAGAAGCTATTAATTTAAATAATTATTTATATTTATTAGAAAATGATAATTCAACAAATTCATTACCTTCTTCAACTAATAATCAACAAACTCCTATATATCCAATAATTAAAAATAATTCAGATTTAATTAAATTTGATTTATTAATATTATTAATTAGATTAAAAAATTTCCCAAATATGAATTTAATTAATGAATTATTTAAATTAACTTATCAATTAAGATTAAAAAATAATTATCATGAATCAACTTTTAAAAAACTGGAAAATTTAAATTTTGATACTATTATAATATTAATTATAAATAAATATTATTTAAGTTTATTAAATTTAATATCTGAATTAATTAAACAATTAAATGAACAAAATATTAAAAATCAATATTTATCAAATTTAATATTATTAAAAATTATAATTCAATTAATTTTAATTGATCAAAAATATCCAAATAATGAATCAAATTCTTTAATTAATGATTTAGAAATTGAATTTAATCAAATTAATTCACAATCAATAAATAGTTTAAAATTTATATTATTAAATATTTCATCATCATTTAATAATAAACCTTTAACAGAAATAGATTTAAATAATTTAAAAGATTTAAAAAATTTAATTAATAATAAATTTTTAACTACTAGAATTCTATGTTCAATGATTGGTATTTGGGATTTATTAAATAAATTTAATAATTTTAAATTATTAGAAGAAGATGGAGAATTAAAATTTATAAATGAAGAAGAACTTGAAGAGATTAATGAAGAAATTGATCCTAGTAATCTTGAAAATATTGATGATTTAATTAATCTGAATTATAAACTATTGAATAATAAATGGATTAATTATATAACTAAAATTTATGGATTGGAATAGATATAGAATTAATGAATATATGTAATGATCTATTATTATAAGATCTATTGTAGATAGATTAGATAAGCATTTTTGTAGTGGTTGCAACCCTGATATCACGTGGTTTGTGCGTGACTTTGGTTCCTATTATATTTTCCAGTGCGGGTCTCATACTAAAAATATAGTATAGTACTAATTTGTTAGATGATTACATAATACCATACTATACTCATTTTTCAGTGCGTAGTATTGTCACTGGGAAATTCTGTGTAGTGAAAAAAAAAAAAATTTTATCAAATTTTAACAGTTTACTTTATATCAATCAAACACACTAATATCCATAATGGCTTTACAAGACGTTGTTACTAGAGAATATACCATCAACTTACATAAAAGAGTATGTTAATATTAATCAAATGAAAGAGAACCCAAGAGAGAATGAGATCTAGAGGGAGAATGAATGAATAAATAAAGAAGATATTACAAATTTGAAATATTATATTGTTTAAAAAGATTAATAATTTAATATGAAAGTTCCCCTAATATGTATTGGAAAATAATTTATTGAAATAGAAGAGAATTGAAAATTAAATGAACTAATCTAAAAAAACTAGGAGATGCATCGAAATCATTATCGACTTAAGAATTAAATATTACTACTACATTCATCAAAAGTGAAAATTTATCAACAAGTTTTTAATAAAATACTACTATTAAATTAAAAAGAAAATACAATTAAACTATAATTTAAATCATCCTCATTAATATTTCATATTTTTAATAAGTTTCAAAGAATAATATTTTTAATAATAATTTCTTAAAAAATTTCAATATACCAAAATTAAAATAGAATCTGTTTACTTTATTTATTCAATCATTAAGGATCTCAAAACTCTTCAATATAAGAATAATTTTTTACTAACTTTATATTTTTTTAGTTACATGGTGTTCATTTCAAAAAGAGAGCTCCAAAAGCTATGAAAGAAATTAGAAAATTTGCTACATTACATATGGGTACAACTGATGTTAGATTAGATCCAAAATTAAATGTTGCTATTTGGAAAAGAGGTGTTCAAGGTGTTGAACATAGAGTTAGATTAAGAATTTCAAGAAAAAGAAATGATGAAGAAGATGCTAAAGAAAAATTATTTGCTTATGTTGAACCTGTTATTGTTGCTTCAGCTAAAGGTTTACATACCGTTGTTGTTGAAGATGAAGAATAAATTTAAAAAATTTATGTATAATATTAAATTAATATAATTATAAATAAATATAAAAAATTTTGAAAAAATATTAAATTAAAAGTTTGAAATGGGTTTTTTTCTTTCTTCTATACTTCTTTATTACATAGGAGTTTGTATAATAAAATAAACGAAAGCATCATGTTATTAGAATTTTACTAATGAACTTATAAAGATATTTACTTAAAGAGATAAAAAACTTACAAAATTTAAATAGTATTCAAAAAAATTATTCATATATTTACATATATATATTTATATAAACTAGTTTCAATTAGTTAGTAATTAGATCAAATAAATCTTTAACTTGTTTTGATATTCTCTCTCTGGTTTTTTTTTAAAAGAATCAGTGTAACTATGACTATAATACCATATCATTGTAATTAAAATATCATCAAGACGATAATACTATAATATAAATACTCGTAATTGGTATTGAAAAAATGAAAAAAGTTATCATCATATAAAAAAAAAAAGGAAAACTGATGAGATTTGTTTTCAAAACAAGTTTCGGTTTTATGAATTGAATGTTTTAAAACATACTCTCCTGAATTATAAGTATATATATATGGAATATATAGTAATTTTATTTGATTTGATGTGATTTGAAGAATAAGAAACGAATTGTAGGAAGAAAAAAAATTTCGAGATGTTGTTTGAATTAACAGAGAGCGAAGAGAAAAATTACATCCGTACACACACGATTCAAGTGTATAAGCAGGGTAAATCTAAATATATGAATAAGAACGTTATACAATTAACAAATAACTGAATTATATTATAAATGATTATTATTAAGTTATCCTATGATTAAATATTATCAATGTATTAGTCATGAATTCACTTAGTTGATAAGTTTTTCATTTTGATATATTCTCAAAGTGTTTCAAAAGTTTTTGATAATGTTGTTGCCAAATATTTGAGAAATTTAAAAGACATAAATAATTAGAAAAATTCCGAATTCAAATCATAACCTAAACTTTATTAACTATCCAGAAGAATATTTTATACATGTTGTTCATAGATTGCATTTCAAGCTTGTATATTGTTACAATTATTCTTGGACAATAACTTATTCGTATCAAGGGCTCAACAAAGATACAACTAGTGACATAATTTCCCAACATTGAATACAACAAAATGTTAGAACGATGGTAAACTACTTTATTTATTATAGCGAGACTAAAGTGTTTATGATTATTGAATTATTAAATTGGAACTTGAATTGGATGTGAAAAATCCCAAAAATTTCAATTAGGTGATTTGGTAGTTCTTCCCCTCAAAATGTTTGTTCGTTTGTTCGTTCGTTCGGTGGTCGTTTTTGTCTCGCCCTCCTCCCCCACATTTTGTATTTTTGGTTTAGTCTCAAATTTCCAGCGGACAAAATTTTCATTTTTTAATTTTCACGTTCTCTCAAACAAACAAGAAATTAAACAATTTTCATTAATCAACTGAATTTCATTATTACCCCAGAATAAAAGAAAATCTTCTTATATTTCTTTCCTTTCCTTTTACTTTACTTTCTTTTGTTGGTTAATTAACTTTATAACTAATTAGATCAAAACAAAAAGAAGGACCTTCAAAAGAAAATGCCTTCTGTTGTCAATAATCAAAATCAAGATCAAGTTCAGGATCAAGTAGCTATTACTACCCCTTTTGAATCAATATCTTCAATAGCTAATGTTCAAATTATAAATGATATATCATTAAATCAATTTAATATATTAGAAATTTCAATAGATTTATATAAAAAATTATTTCCAAATGAACAAGAAGAAATTGAAAAATTTCAATATCCAATTCATGAAATTAATAATAAATATTTATTAATTAAATTATTAGGTTCACCAGATTATTTTAATAAATTTAATATTTTAAAAATTAATCATGTATCATATAAAATTTCAAATACTATAAATTTAATTAATAATTCAAATTTATTAAAATTTAATATTGATGATTTAACTTTAAATAAATCAATTATAAAATCTATTGATTATAATATGATTCCTTTATTATCAACAATTTTTATTTCTGTACCTAATGAAATTTATAATTTATTACATCAAAAATCTCAAGATAGTATAAAACAACAATTTTTAACTCAATTTACTATTGATTCTAATAATATAATTAATGAAGGTGATATTATACGATTAATTAATGGAAAAATTAATTTATGTGAACCTGTTACTCAAGGTAAAATAGATTATAATACTAATATTATTTTAATTAATCAAAGTGATGAAGAAGAAGAAGAAAAATTAGAAAAAGAAGAAGAAATTTTAGATGATGAAGATTATGATGATGATATTGATTATGAAGAAAATGATCATATTGATTTATCAACATATTTATCATCAAGTTTACAATTTGATAAATTTTCAAAAATTGAACAAGAACCAATAATATCTAAAAAATTTAATGTTGGTGCATTACCAGAAAAATTTAATATTGATGATTTACCAGAAAAATGGAGAAATGATGATAATGAATTATTTGTATTTATAAATAATTCTGATTTTTTAAATTTAGGTTTTCCTGTATTTAATGGTGATTTAATTAAATTAAAAACTGATAATAATGAATTAATAATTGTTCGAATTTTTACATTTATTGAACCTCAAAATTATTTTAAACCAGGTATTATTTATATTTCACCAATTTTATTAGTTAATCTTAATTTAAATGAAAATTCAAATATTCAATTTGAATCAATTATAAAAACTAATAATAATAATAATATTTCAAAACAAGATTCATCTTTTGAAACATTATCTTCATTAATTCCAATTGCTGATTCAGTTACTATAACAAGAGTAAGTTCACAAATTACTATGGATAAAACTTATCAAAGAAGTTTTTTTTCAAGTTTAAAAACTACTTTAAGTAATCAATTAAAATGTGTTAAACAAGGTGATTTTATTCCAGTTGTTATTGATTCTGTATTGGCTAAAACTATGTTTGATAATTTAGAAGATAATATTAGTAATCCTGAAAATAATATTGAAGAAATTGTTGAAGATAATTTAGATGTTATACCAATTGGAAATCCTGATGCTGTAGCTTGGTTTAAAATTACTGAAGTTAAAGGTATTAATGAAATTGGTACAAATCAATTTTTAATTGATCCATCTAAAACTTTATTAGTTTCATCAGGTGTTGAAAGTATTAGATTACCTTTAAATTCATTTAATAATTGGTATAAATATTTAAATTTACCACCAATATTTAATTATTGTAATTCAAAAGAATTTAAATATGCTCAAGATTTTAAAAAAACTTTAATTACTTCAATATCATCTAAAATTAATTTAAAAACTTCAATTTTATTAACTTCAATGAGTAGAGGTATTGGTAAAACTACTTTAGTTAGAAATGTGAGTAATGAATTAGGTTTAAATCTTATAGAGTTAGATTGTTTTGATTTATTAAATCCTGGACAAGAATTGAAAACTATTGGATTATTAAGTGGTAAAATTGATAAATTAATTGGTAATATTAAAACAAATAATAAATCATCATATCATTTAATTTATTTAAAACATATTGAAAATTTATGTCCAAAAACTGATGAAAATGATCAAAATTCATCAATTTTTACATCATTATCATTAAAAATTATTCAAACTATTAATGATTATTTAAAAAATTATTCAAATTTAATTGTTGTATTAAGTTGTAATGATTATGATAAATTAGATGATAATTTAAAATCTTTAATTAAATTTACATTTGAATTTACTGTACCAACAGAAAATGAAAGATTAGAAATTTTTAAATTTTTAATTAAAAATGAAAAATTAAAAATTCCAATTAAAAATGATATTAATTCATATCCATTTATAATTAGAAAAGATATAAATTATAAAAATTTAGCATTACAATCTGCAGGTTTAACACCAAGAGATTTAATATCAATTATTAAAAAATCAAAAAAATTAGCAATTAAAAGATTAAATAAATTATCAAAAAATTTAAAAATTTCAATTAATAATTTAATTGATATTGGTAATGGAGGTATAATTAATTGGATACCGGAAGATTTTAATTTAGCTATAAATGAAGCTAGAAATCAATTTAGTGATTCAATAGGTGCACCACGTATACCTAATGTTAAATGGGAAGATATTGGAGGTTTAGATTTAGTTAAAGATGAAATTTTAGATACTATAGATATGCCATTAAAACATCCTGAATTATTTAATAATGGTTTAAAAAAAAGAAGTGGTATATTATTTTATGGTCCACCAGGTACTGGTAAAACTTTATTAGCAAAAGCTATAGCAACAAATTTTTCATTAAATTTTTTTTCAGTTAAAGGTCCTGAATTATTAAATATGTATATTGGTGAATCAGAAGCTAATGTTCGTAGAGTTTTTCAAAGAGCAAGAGATGCAAAACCATGTGTTATATTTTTTGATGAATTAGATTCAGTTGCTCCAAAAAGAGGTAATCAAGGTGATTCAGGTGGTGTTATGGATAGAATTGTTTCACAATTATTAGCAGAATTAGATGGTATGAGTAGTGAAGGAGGTGATGGAGTATTTGTTGTTGGAGCAACTAATAGACCTGATTTATTAGATGAAGCATTATTAAGACCTGGTAGATTTGATAAAATGTTATATTTAGGTATATCAGATACAAATGAAAAACAATCAAAAATTTTAGAAGCATTAACAAGAAAATTTAAATTAGATGATGAAGTTAATTTAGATCAAATTGCTGAAAAATGTACATTTACTTATACAGGTGCTGATTTTTATGCATTATGTTCAGATTCAATGTTAAATGCAATGACAAGGATTGCAAATGAAGTTGATGAAAAAATTAAAAATTATAATTTAAATTTAAAATTACAAAATAAAGATGAAGTTAATATAAGATGGTGGTTTGATAATGTTGCAACTGAACAAGATACTACAGTAATGGTTAAAATGGAAGATTTTATAAAAGCTCAAAATGATTTAATACCTTCTGTATCAGCTGAAGAATTACAACATTATTTAAGAGTTCGAGAAAATTTCGAAGGTGGTAAAGAAAAAGCAAAAGAAGTATCAAATGATGAAGAACAACAAAGACTTGAAGAACAACAGAGATTTGAAGAACAACAAAGACTTGAAGAACAATATATTAGAGAACAAATTGAACAACAATTAAAAGATAGTAATAGTAATAATAATAATAATATTAATGGGTCAATTAATATAAATGGAAATAATCATTAGACATCAAATATTGTATATAGATAAGAATTTACGAATTATATAATTATATAGATTATTATTATTATTATGAATAAATAAATATTATACATTAAAAGTTTTTGCCTTTGCCTTAAAAAATCTATTGAATATATATATATATACAAGTTGTTCCCCATTCATTAATTCATTAAAAAAATAACATATAGTTTTTCTTATTTATTAACCATATAACTTTTATCTAAAATATCTTTAGCTTCATTAATTTTTTGAGATAAAAATTGACTACCATTTTTATCAGGATGATTTAAAATCATTAATTTTCTATATCTATCACGAATCATTTTTTTATCAACATTTAAAATATCATTACCTTCAATACCTAAAATTAATAAAGCTTCTTGTTCAGTCATTGAATCATTAAAAGATTTATTTGGATATTTTGAAGTTAGGAATTTATAATGTAAATAATTTGGATCTAATTTATTAATTTGTGGAAATTTTTCATCAAAATTAATTAATTTTATATTATTTAATGTTGCTATCATCATTGGTGTTAAATGTATATATTGTTTATATGTCATTATTGTTGCTTTTGTTGTTAATGCAAGTATAGTAGCACCTATTCCTACTATTATTGGTACTACCATATTTCTCTATAAAATAATATTGGAACAAAATTGTGGATAATAATAGTTAATAATAATAATAGTTAATAGTTAGTAAAGTCCCTTTGTTAAAAAGGAAAAATTAAAATAAAATATTATTGAAAATTGAATTCGCGTCAATTAATGTCTGAAAAAATGAGACATCCAATTTTTGAAATAGTCACGTGACGAGTTGAAAACTTTGAAAAGCGCAAAAAATTAAAAAAAACAAAATCAAGATAAAAGAAGTTTGCAACACAAGATTGTTTTTTGATATTTCAAATATTGCAATTTATTTCATTAATTATTTAATTTATTCAAAGGTTTTTATATTTGTTTTGAAAAATCAAATAAATATTGAAAAAAATGGAAATAACATTCGAAGTTTTAATCAATTACTGAATTCAATTTGAACTTTATATAAATATTTCAAATGAAACAGTAACCAAAAAACAACGAATTTTGTTATTTTTATTTATTTTTCAAAAATGTTTTATTTTAAATTATATAAATACATTAAAGAAAAAAAAACAAATAAAAATAAACTATAAAATGTTTGGAAATATACAATTGTTATAGTCATTTTTATTAGATTGTTTAAAAAATTGTAATAAAACTCAAGATTTTAAAAAGTACTTGTTTTTAAGAACAATATTTTTTTTTTAAACAAGCAAAATCCTTGAAACGGTCCATATACCTATTATTAAACAAATGTTAGCTACTTTATTTTCTTCTTGATTGGAATTAGAAGAAAAGTTTAAAGGAAATTTTTCAAAAGAATGGAATTTGAACAAGTATTTATATAATAATTAAAAGAAATTCCTTTTCATTCATTATTGTAGTATAAGTTTAATAATACAAGTCATTCATAGAATACGAAAATAATTCCATAAACAGTAACATAATTCCATTCCCATTGGCTAAACTATAAATTCAATGTAGTAGTAGTAGTTCTGGCGATCTCGTAGTATAGAGAGAGAGACGGAATTTGGAGACGGAGTTAATGTTGACTCTGTTTAGTAAAGACATTGCAAAAAAAAAAGAATTCCGTCAATACGAACAACAGCAAAATAAAATTAAAACCCAAAATGCGAAATGTGTAAATTTTAAATTTTAAATTTTTTCTTTTTTTCATCAAATGCCTGTTCTAGCCTTTTGCTAAAATGGCCAAAGTAAATTTGATTTAAACTCTATCAAGTATTTATATATTCAACAAACTAGGTAAATCGACGACATTTAATCAATGAAACCTGTCTTATCATATTGTTTAGCTTTAAGAGAGGTTCTGGTTTTGAAAAAGAGAGAGAATGTATTTGATCCTCAGTTGTTTTAATCTTTTTTTTTGCATTCATTGCATTTCCTTGGGTCATGAAATATATATTTTTTTTATAAATGTAAGATCTAAATCTATTATCAGAAAGAACTAAAACCTTTATCTGGTTGTTCATCAAATCAAATTGGAAACATAATTTCTAAATTTTTTTTCTAATTATAGATCCAATAGATATTGTAAATCGTCGTTAAGTTTTGTTTGTTTGACCCTGAATTATTTGATAAAGAAAACTGATATATCGCTTTTATCGGTACTTTAGTAAGAGTGAAATTTAGGATTTATAATACGAACTCTAGAGAAATTCTTTTAATTGAGTCTTTTGCAAAAGAAAATATTTACAATTTTTGAATAGTTGATAAAAAACCAACAAAAAAAAAATAACTTTGAAACAGAACTCTTAAATATCGGTGAAATAGAACTCTTAAATATGGCTGAACCGAACTGATAAATATCCCATTATACATTTAATATTGGGTTTCTTTCTTTAAATCTATATGTTTTTAAATATCCAAAATTACAAGTTTTACTCGTTCTTTTACTTTTTCCAGTAATAAGAGCGGATTTTTTATTTTTGCATCCAACCAAACTACTGTTCGCTATATAAACTATTTTAGTGTAAATTGGTCAGAAAATAAAGAAAATATTTTAGAGCGAGAAAGATGTCGACAACATTAGATGAGAAAAGAGAAAATTTTTACAAAATTATTATATTTTAGAAAAGGAGGTTGAAAAGGAAGAATATTGGTGCTAATATATTTATACAGCTATCAATATTGGTTAAGAAATTTCATTTATCATTCTATAGAGATATACATAATTTATTAGGTTATTAGAATTTTCAATATATATATTTGATATTTAAAATTATTTTATTATAGTTCTATTTTATCTATATATTATAGAGAGATTTCCCTTGACTTCAGTACTAATATTCGTATTGCAAGCCGAGTACTTTTCAAGTACACGATTAACTACAACATAAAAATATTCCGTCCTTCTGTTTTTTTTTTTTTCTACAACATGACACTAAAATATTAAGCCCAAAACCAAACAAACTCACTTCATGTTTGAAAAATAAATAAACAACTCGTGGTTCGAAAGCAAAAAGAAACTAAGTTCGTAATAGAAGGTTAAATTTTATTATTAAATCAAATGTTTATATTATCTACTAATAAAGTAAATTAACGACATTCATTCTGATAACAAAGACACCTTTCTTAACTAACATTAATTTTTTTTTTCCAAGGGTTCTGATTTTAAGGGGTAGGAATATTCTATGTTTAAGGGGTTTTTATGCGCACTATTCAAAAAAAAAATGTTTGTTTATTATACCTTATCAAAATTTGAGTTGATTTAAACTCAAATTGTAGATCATTTTCAAAGTTTTTAACCACATTAAGGTAAAAACATATCAAATAAAGAACAACACCCCCCTCTTAAACTGAATGTATTGCTAAATGTCGTGGTTTTGTTTCGATAACAGAGGGTTTCAATAGCGAAGGTTTTCTTATATTTTTAATATTATTTTTTAAAGAGTTATACTAATGAATCAATGTTTTTTAGAAAATTACTAAACTTGAAGTTAATACAAATACCATTGAATAGTACCACGAAATTGAAATTTAAAAAAGAATAATAAGTGAAACCTTCGAGGGTTCTTGGTAAAAAAAAAAAAAAATAGATATTTCAAGATGTGCAAAATTAAAAAATCTTTTGTTGTTTTTAAAGATTCAGAAAATGATATTCAATTTATCCCAAGTGAGAGAAACTCGAATGGTAATAATAATAATTATAATAGTAAACTTACAAAATTTAACGAAAATAATTATACCCATGATGATAAAGAAAACTATAATACTACATATCATGAAAGATTGAAAAATTATATGGAAGATCTAGAATCTGATTTAAATAGTAGGATGTTTGTTAGATAATTTAGTTGGTTATATTATATATATATTAGTTTTATATATTGTGTAAAATATTTGAATATATTAGTAATTTATTAGGAGAAAATTCAATTGTAAAATTTCGATATATTTTTGCATTAATCAAGAATTAAAAATTTTATAAAAAATATTTGCAAAAAAAGAGGAAATTGAATTCTACCTAACTTTACCCAAATCAAATATTATTAATATTCAATTACAAACCATAAGGTTTAAACAAGTTGAATATTTGATATTTAAATCCAAAGTATAGTGGTTATTCTTTGAAATTGGGGGTATCTTCAACCAATCATTTTGAAGACGACATTAATCCTGATTTGAAGGGGAGATATACGGTTTACAAGGGTGTTATCTAAATTTAAATGCATACAGTTAACAAAGGTGTATCAACAATAATAACTTTATTAATATGATATTATCCAAATGAGGTTTATTTAATAACAATTAATTGATCTTTTATATTCTATAAACTTTGATAATATCAAAGATTGAAAAAAATAAAACCAGATCAAATTGAGATTCTCACTTTTTTTTTTCTACTGTTGTAAAATTTTATGTGTCTTAAAAATCCAATGTCATAAAATTCGAATTTGTGACATTCAATTTAAGTTGTGTTTGTTTCTGTGATTTCCCATAGGCAAAAAACTCCGATCGTATCGATGAGAATTAAATTTTTAGGTTTTTTTTCATACCCTGTTCTATTCTATTGTTTAACACCGTGGTATCCATATATAATATAATATAAAATATTCCATTCTATATGTAAGTTTCACTTACACATACACATACACACACAATCCCTTAATACAAATATTAATATGAATATGAATTTTTATTATTATTATTACTAGTAGTATTATAATAATTGTTCTTGCAATAAAAAGAAAAATAATTATTATATTACAACATGAATATATTTCAATATTGTAGTAAAAAAAATATAACCGAACTCTAATATCAATTTTGAGTTGTATATAATATTTCTATAGAGATATCTAAATATAATATAAAGCCATTGACTTACAATTATTAACAAAGAAAAAATTTTTGCAAAAAAATAAAATTGGTAGTTTGGTGATGGATATCAATTTTCTACAGAGAACGGAACAGCAATTGTAAGCAGTTCCATTTTTCTCTGACATATGATGGCATTACAATGAATAGATATATATATATAGGTATATCAATTGGACCATTTTTAAAAAAAACATTTCCTTTTAATGCATCTTTAGTATATAAAGATATAACCTGATGAAAAAATGATGAAATCTTGTCTCTATATTAAATCAATAATTTCGGCTCACTGTAATACGAAAACGGAGTAATTCAAATTCTTTTTTTTTTCTTCCAGAGATAAAAAATTTAATTCTTATTTAATCAACAAATTATACGCATCACTTTTTTTTCTATTTTTTCTATTTTTTCAATTCAATTCTTTTTCCAATTTCAATTCAATTCAATTCAATTTCAATTGTCTTTTTTAATTAATTGATTAATAATAAAAGTTTATACATCATGTCTTCATCTTCATTATCTTGGTTATCAAATTTAAATATTGAACAAACTCCTCATAAATATTTAAGAAGATCATCAATTATTGGTACCATCGGACCAAAAACTAACAATGTTGATGTCTTAGTTAAATTAAGAAAAGCTGGTTTAAACATTGTTAGAATGAACTTTTCCCATGGTAGTTATGAATATCATCAATCTGTCATTGATAATGCTAGAAAATCAGAAGAAGTTTATAAAGGTAGACCATTAGCTATTGCTTTAGATACCAAAGGTCCAGAAATTAGAACCGGTGTTACAATTGATGGTCTTGATTATCCAATTCCTGCCAATCATGAAATGATCTTTACTACTGATGATTCTTTTAAAGAAAAATCAAATGCTGATACTATGTATATTGATTATAAAAATATTACAAAAGTTATTAGTCCAGGTAAAATTATATATATTGATGATGGTGTTTTATCTTTTGAAGTTTTAGAAGTTTTAGATGATCAAACTTTAAAAGTTAAATCAATTAATGCTGGTAAAATTTCTCCACATAAAGGTGTTAATTTACCAGGTACTGATGTTGATTTACCAGCTTTATCAGAAAAAGATAAACAAGATATTTTATTTGGTGTTAAAAATAATGTTCATATGATTTTTGCATCATTTATTAGAACTGGTAATGATATTAAAGAAATTAGAAAAGTTTTAGGTGAAGCTGGTAAAGATATTCAAATTATTGCTAAAATTGAAAATCAACAAGGTGTTAATAATTTCGATGATATTTTAGCTGAAACTGATGGTGTTATGGTTGCAAGAGGTGATTTAGGTATTGAAATCCCAGCTCCACAAGTTTTTGTTGTTCAAAAACAATTAATTGCTAAATGTAATTTAGCTGCTAAACCAGTTATTTGTGCTACTCAAATGTTAGAATCAATGACTTATAATCCAAGACCAACTAGAGCTGAAGTTTCAGATGTTGGTAATGCTATTTTAGATGGTGCTGATTGTGTTATGTTATCAGGTGAAACCGCTAAAGGTGATTATCCATTTGAAGCTGTTTCAATGATGCATAATACTTGTTTAATTGCTGAAAAAGCTATTGCTTATCCTCAATTATTTAATGAATTAAGATCATTAGCTAAAAAACCAACTCCAACCAGTGAAACTTGTGCCGTTGCTGCTGTTTCTGCTTCTTATGAACAAGATGCTAAAGCTATCGTTGTTTTATCAACTTCAGGTTTATCAGCAAGATTAGTTTCTAAATATAAACCAGATGTTCCAATTTTAATGGTTACTAGAAATGAAAGAAGTGCTAAATATTCCCATTTATATAGAGGTGTTTATCCATTCATTTATGATAAAGAAAAAGCTGCTAACTGGCAAGAAGATGTTGAAAATAGATTAAGATGGGCTTGTTCAGAAGCTATTGATTTAGGTATTATTTCTAAAGGTGATTCAATCATTACTGTCCAAGGTTGGACTAGAGGTTCTGGTCATTCAAATACCGTCAGAGTTGTTCAAGCTTAATCAAATTTTCTTTTAATTCAATAAAATATATATACAATAAAAAAAAAAAAAAGAAAAAGTCAAGAAACGATTCCAATTTTTTATATCTTTAGAGTATTAACTTCTTTTTATTTATAATTTCAGTTATAGTTTTAGTTTTAGTTTTAATTTTTTTTATTTTTTTAATTATGAAATAAATAGATTTTACTTTTATTAATTTGATTTATATTCTATTATATTGTTGTACTTATGTAATATTATTAGCAGGGTGTGTCATAAATTCCAATGTCGGATTTTAATTTATGTCATTTTCTTTTTACAGATAAAATAATTGGCAACAATTTAAATTTTTCATACACATCAAAAAAAAAAGAGAAAAGAAGAAAAAAATTATCTATAACATATAAAAAATCAAACCACCATTACCACCAACCATGTTTCAACAACCATTAAAAAGGTCAATTGGTAAATCTTTCAAACCAATTACCACAAAAACCACAACTACAACCACATCAAAATTGATAAGATCATATACTACAACAACACCACCACCACCACCACCTCAACCAAATTCAAATTCAAATGATGAAACTACCCATTTTGGATTTAAAACAATTAATAAACAAGAAAAAGAAAAATTAGTAGGAGGTGTTTTTTCATCAGTTGCTTCAAATTATGATTTAATGAATGATGTTATGTCAATGGGTATACATAGATTATGGAAACAACATTTTCTTAATCGTTTAAATGCTGGTAAAAGACCAAATTCTTCAGAACCTTTAGAATTTTTAGATGTTGCTGGTGGTACAGGAGATATAGCATTTGGATTAATTGATCATGCAGAAAAAAATTTTGGAGATTTTGAAAGTAAAATTACTGTAGCTGATATAAATCCTGATATGTTAAAAGAAGGTGAATTAAGATATAATGATAGTAAATGGTCAAATTCTAATAGATTTCAATTTTTAGTTCAAAATGGTGAAACTATGGATCAAATTGAAGATAATTCAAAGGATGTTTATACTATTGCTTTTGGTATTAGAAATTTTACAAATATTCAAGCTGGTTTAAATACTGCTTATAGAGTTTTAAAACCTGGTGGAATATTTGCATGTTTAGAATTTTCTCAAGTTGAAAATCCAGTTATTGATTATGCTTATCAAGCTTATTCTTTTAGTTTATTACCTTTAATGGGTCAATTAATTGCTAATGATAGAGATTCTTATCAATATTTAGTTGAAAGTATTAGAAAATTCCCAAAACAACAAGAATTTAAAGAAATGATTGAAAAAGCTGGTTTTTATGTACCTGAACCAGGTTTTGAAAATTTAACATTTGGTGTTGCTAGTATTCATATTGGTATAAAAATTTAAAAAAAAAGAAAAAGAAAAAACTTGTATATATATATATTAAATATTATTATTTTCATGAATATATTGCTTTATATGCAATTATAAAATCTTCAGTTAAATTTAAAACTTTAATAAATTTAATTTCTTGAGTTTTATTATCATCAATTTCCATATCATTTTCATTTTGAATTAATTTAATTTCACCATTTGAAATTTTAAAATTAATTGAAATATTTTTATTAATTATATTTGAATTAAAATTTAATATTAAATCACCATTATTTAAATTAATTTCATTAAATTTTAATTGAAAATAATTTTCAATTGGTTGAGGTAATAATTGATTATCTTGATTATTTTCTTCATCACCTTCTTCTTCTTCATAACTTCTCATATATGAATCTAAATCTATATTACCATCTTTTGTAGGTTGAATAGTTGAATAATTTGCAGTTTCTGAAATTGCATTCAATCCTAAAATTTCTTCATCAGTTACATCATTTGGTAATTTTAATGATTCTTTTAATTTTTGTTTTGCTTCTTCACTTAATTCTTTATCATTATTACTTATTGACATTCTTGAACTTCTTCTTCTTCTTTTAATAAATGAATGATTAGTTTCTTGATTATTAAGTAAATTATTATATAAATTAGTTAATAATAAAAAATTTCTTAATATTGGTAGTATTTTTGAAATATCTTGAATAGAATTTATATTAAATGATTTTAATAAAATAAATTTATTTGGAATTTCATGTATTAAAGATAATGAAATAAATGTATTATTATTATTATTTTCAATTGTTATATCTTGATTTATTTCTTCTCCATTATTTAATTTTTTAAATAATTTTGGTAAATTTTCATTTGACTGTTCTTCTTGTTCAACTTTATAATTCATTATTCCAAAAAATTCAAGTACATAAGTAGGTATATAAATTGAATGATTTAAAATTAAATTAAATATCCAAGATTGAAATTTATCACCATGTGTAATTAAAGGTTTTATAGGTTCTTCAAATTCAAATTTTATATTATGATTATTAATTTTCCAATCTTGATCTTTAATATCTAATAAATAATCTTTTTGAAAATTTGATGGAACAATATTAATTTCTAATTCATAATTTTTCCCTTCTAATAATAATTCTTTATCTTGTTTTAATTGTTGATATTCATGATTTATATATCTAAAATCTTGCCAATATTGAATAAATGTACCTAATTTATTATTTTCTAAATCATTTATATTAACTTTCCCTATTAAATTCGTAAATCCATTTTTTATTTGCCAATCATCATCATCATTATTATTTTCTATCTCCAATTGATATATGGTATATAATAATAATGAAATAGTTTCAAGATATAAAAATAAATCAGGATTATAATTACTATATTTATCAATAGTTGCTAAATATTGTAAATTTATTGGGAAATTATTTAATTTTTTACTAATTTTACTATTTAAATTTTTAATTAAAATATCTTCAATTATAGATTTTGAATTTTCATCATCATTTAATTTATTTATAAATGATATTGGATTTAATTTATAATTAATTAAATATTTATTATCATCAATTTTTTTTAAATAATTTTCTTTTGGTCTTGATTTATGATCACTACCATTAACAGAAACTGATACATTTATTATAGATTGATCATTTTCAAAATCTATATCAATTAATATAGATGATGCAGCAATTGATAATTTTTTATATTTATTATTTGTTGTGGTTGAAAAATTAAAATTATCATCAATAAATGTTTCTAATTTTAATTGTTGAGCTAATTTTTGAATCAATTCTATTGATATATTAAAATTATTGGAATAATCATATAACACATTCAATGCTTTATCTAATTCAACATTGAAATTGGACATCTTTCTTTACGTTGTTTTGGCCTTTTGGTGAATGTTTCTGTTTTTTCAAGATCAACAGATTTTTGGTGTTAGAGCGAAAAATAAAAATAAGAATTAAAAAAAAATTTTTTTTTATGATGTTTTATCAAATCAATTCATATTCAATTTAAACAAGATGAGTTCGATTATATCACCAGAAGTATATTCATTGATAGATCCAGTGATTTTCAGTTTGAAGCGTCAACAAATTACAGATGATAAAAATATTGCTTTGACTGTAGCTCAATTATTAATGAAAGTTACATCTGTATCAAGATGGTCGAATCCTCAACAATTAATTGAAATTATAAGACAAGTAGGTATAATTATAAATAAATCATGTCCAAGAAAAGCTATACCTGGAAATATTGTTAGAAGAGTTTTATATATTATAAGAGAAGAAATTATGGATGATGAAACTACTGAACAAAATACTCCAATGATGAGTTCAATGTTTAGTTTATTATCAACAACTAATAAAAAGAAAGAAGTTATAGAAAATAAACCAAAACAAAAAACAAGTGATATGAGATCAATTATTATACAAGGAATAAGAGAATTAATTGATGAAATTTCAAATGTAAATGAAGGTTTAGAAAATATGATTGCTGATTTAATTCATGATAATGAAGTTTTATTAACACCTACACCAACATCAGATACTGTATTACATTTTTTAATTAAAGCAAGAGCTAAAAGAAAATTTACTGTATTAGTTACAGAAAATTATCCAAATGATATTGAAAAATCTCATGAATTTGTTAAAAAATTAGCTGAAAATAAAGTTGAAACAATTTTAATACCCGATTCAACAGTTTATGCAGTAATGTCAAGAGTTGGAAAAGTTATAGTTAGTACAACTGCTGTCTTTGCAAATGGTGGATGTTTATCAAATGCTGGTGTTGCTAATACTGTTGAATGTGCAAAAGAACATAGAACTCCTGTATTTGCTGTTGCTGGTTTATATAAATTATCTCCATTATATCCATTTACTAAAAATGATTTAATTGAAGTTGGTAATTCTGGTAAAGTTTTAAATTATGATGATTTTGATTTAATTGAAAATGTTGAAGTTGTAACTAATCCTTTAGAAGATTATATTCCTCCTGAATTAATTGATATTTTTATTACTAATATAGGTGGATTTGCACCATCTTTTATTTATAGAGTAGTTTTGGATAATTACAAAGTTGAAGATAACAAACTTGATTAATAATATTATAAAATATACACACATATATATAAAGTATTTAAATGTTTTCTTTATTTCTAATTACTTTGATCATTCTTTTTTTATGTAAAGGTTTAATTGTTGAAGTATTTGAAATTATTCTATCAGCCAAATTTTTATTTGAATATATATATGTTCGTTCAGTTGCTTTTTCTTCAACAATCATATCAATTTCTTTTTCTACATAAGTACATAATTCTTCAAATGAGGTGATTCTTTCTTCAATAATTTCATCAGATTCATTATTATTGATATTTTCAGAATAAAAACTACTTGAGAAACTTTGAACAGTTGGATAGTTTGAAAATTCATTTTGAGTATTATTATCTTCTAAGCATGAGACCAAATCAAGATTTGAAAATAACCTAATTTGATATTGTTGTACCTGCGGATTTGATAACGATGAGGAAGTTAAGGAAGCCAAAAATCTATGTATTTTATTAAACAATTCCTCTATACGATCTCTAATATTTGTATCTTTCATCATACCAGAGTTTTGGTGTTTCTGAGTAAAAAAACCTTACAAAAAAAAAAGGAAATGCAAAAATTATTTTTTTTTTTTTTTTTGCAGCATATTATTAATACTATTTCATATAAACAAACTAACTAATCATACAAACAACATCACTTCATTTGTTTGTTGAAGAACTCATTCCACAACTACCTTTCTTAATTGGTACATGAACAAGATTTTCTTGATCTGAATGTTGTTTTGGTAAGATTAAACTAATACCTTCTTCAGAAATACCAGCTTCAATATTATCAACTTTAATTGCTTTATCAAATTTTAATGATGAATGATAAGTAGATGCAGAACCACCTTGTTGACCCAGTTCAGATTCTTCAACAGAAATAATTAATTCATTATCTTCTTTATTAAAATCAATATTAACTTCATCTTCAGTTAAATTAGGTTGATCAAATGAAACTATATATTTATCACTTTCTTCAGTTGTTTTTAAATCATCATCAAATCCAATAAAATATTTACCTTTAGAAAAATTTCTCCAAAAATCATCCAAGAAATTACTTCTTCTACCTTGTGTTAATGATTGATGAGGTGCAAATGAAGAAACTTGAGAACTACTTGGTTGTGATTGAGAAAATGATGATGGTGAACTTTCAGTTAGTTTTCTTGGATTATAATTTTCTGGAATTTTTGAAGTATATTTTCTTGCTTTATTAAACATATCGTCAAAATCATGATCAATACGATCGAACCAAGATGCATAAGATGAGGAAGACATTATAAATATAGAATATATAAATTAGTATTTGTAGTACAAATTATCAAATTCTTTTTTTTTTTTAGGAAAGTATTCTGAAATGATGCTTTCTGATTTCATTTTATATTAGAAAAATTGCAGCAATTTCTGCAACTTTCTGCAAATCCAAAAAAAAATGGGGTCTTTGGTTCATACATTTCCCTACAGAATCAATTATCGTATTCTAATTAAATTTGTTTTTCATTACTTCGTCAGTCATATATTCCATATCATATCAAAAGTATTTCTATACAATATACAATTTAAAAAAAAAAAAGTCATTTAACTGCGAACATATGTAGCATCAATTTTATTTAATGAAGGACCTAAATATAATTTTAATTTCCTTCTATATGCACTTGGATTTGATAATTGAATTGGATTACCTTCAAAATAAACACAATCCAAATCAGGTAATTTACCCAATTCTTTACCAATTTCTTCAAAACTTGAAATTTGATTATATGAACACCAAAAATCAGTTAATTTAGTCAATTGTTTTAAACCTTCTAAATGAGTTAATTTATTTGATGTTACATCTAAAACTTGTAAATTAATATTTTTATCCAAATTTTCAATTTTTTCAATCCCATTATGTGATAAATATAATTCTTCTAAATTAATTAAATCTTCTAAACCTCCAATTTTAGTTATTCTATTTGATTGAATTGATAAAACTCTTAAATTTATTAAATTATTCATATTTTCTAATCTTGGTATTCTATTTTTACCTAACCATAATTGTTTTAAATTTATTAAAGTATCCAAATTTTCAATTTTTTCAATTTTATTACCACCTAATTCTAAATTTGTAACTTTTGTTAAAGTTTCAAGATTTTTAATTTCTTTAATTTTATTTTGAACAAAATATAAATTTTCAACATTTATTAAAGTTTCAATATTTTTAATATTTTTAATTAAATTAAATGATAAATCTAAATTTTTTAATTTTGTTAAATGTTTAATTGATGATGATATATGATTAATTCTATTGTCATAAAGATCCAATTCTTCTAATTTATCACTATAATCTTTTAATGGAACAATTGAAACAATTAAATTTTGTCTTAAACATAAACTTTCCAAATTTTGAAATCTTTCTAAATGTAAATCATCTAATGATGATATTTTCAAATGAATTAATTCTACATAATCAGTATTTAAATCTAAATCATTAGTTAATTCTTCATCAGCTTCAATTGTTTGTGGATGATTATCGGGAAGAATTGTTCCAGGGTATTGAATTGCACCATTATCTCCTGGTATAACATCTTCTTCGTCTTCTTCATCATCATCTTCTGCCTCGTCTTCTGTGTGCGAAAAATCATGAATAACCACCTCATTTACTGGAGCATCGACAGAAATTTCTTGAATTTGATTATCTTCACTACTACTTTGTTCAGTATCTTTTGACATTATCTACTAATATATATTAGAATAGAAAAAGAAGTTGTTGAATTTGATAATTGTTTATCTTGGAATATTGTATTTATAATCATGACTCATGAATAATCTAGATTTTTGGTGTAACGTGCGTGCAGTCGGGGCGAAGTTCATTGAACCAATAAAATTGCTGAAGATCATTATTAGTCAAAATATTATTGTTAAATATCAAATATCAGATTTACAAAAGGTTTAGAGATCATTTTAATTATCAAAGAACTAACATACTAATAATAATATCAATTAGAAGGTATTCATTCCTTTAATTTTTCAATTTTTATTTTTTTTTTCGTTCAACAAAATTATATTGAATATATATATATATACAAAAAATAATAGTAATTATTCAATCATATTATCCTCTAAACCATTTGTTTTTAAAAATTCCTCTTCTCTCATTACATCTCGTGTATTTATAAAGTTTGTTGGTTTATACTTATAATTTCAGTTCTTCTTCGTAAATATAATCAACAGCTTCACCAACTGTTTTTATTTCATCTGCTATTTTATCTGGAATTTCTAAATCAAATTCTTCTTCTAATGCAACTAAAGCTTCAACGGTATCTAAAGAATCTAAACCTAAATCTTTTTGAAATGATGAATCTAATGAAATTTTTGATTCTTGTAATGTGGCAACAGTTTTTAAAGCATCAAAAGCACGATTAATAACTTCTTCTTTGGTGATTGGTATTGATGAGTAAAAACGAATTGGTTGAACTGATCTAATAATAGATGGTCTAGCAATGACTGTTGGACGGATTGAACGAATAGCTGATCTAAACATATTTATTGAATTGAATCTTTGTTGTCTAAATTTTAATATTGAAAGATTTTTTTTTTTCTTAGTTTTTTTTTTCTTTCATTTTTTCAATGTCTTCTATAAATTTTGTATGGGGGACACACATCACTAATATCTAATATCTACACATACAAATCAAACTTCAGATATTGTAAGATAAAACTACTATGAATTAGGAAAATTACATATAAACAAAACCTATTTAATTTGGATTTCTTTAATTTAACTTCTAATTTACCTTATTTAACTAAAATATGTATCGTACAACAAGTCTCTTATACTAATAACTTGACCTTGAATAACTTTTTGTTACACACAGCTAATACATTTTGTCATTAATATAAAATGAAAATCAAAGTAAATGCCAATATTCCTTTTTAAAAAAGGATTTTTTAAACTATGTCAATGTATATCTAAAAGACAATTAGGTTAGTGGGATTGGAGCGAATTGTTGTTTAATTTAAATTCTTTATTAATGAAGTTATTATCATCATTGTAATATGGAATCATTTTTATTAGTATATTGTTGTTTGATTTATATATAGTTGCAAAAAAGTTATTAATCTTCTATAATTTGATAATTTCATTTAACTCAGAATTTAAATGAAACTATAACAAACTTTAGAAGATAATAATAATTCAACCATTTATTACTATCTTCCGCCATTAGAATAAATATTGAATTAGATGAGTTTCATAACCCATTGATTCAATAAGTAAACAACGACAAAAACCAAATATTTAAAAACCTTTACCAAGCTCCATCCATCTTCTCATGTCGAGGATATGGATAAAACAGTATAATATTTTGTTTGATGAACTATGATATATAATGATAAATGATGATTTTATACTCTGAAATTATATTTAGGAAGATTAACAATTATAATGCACAACACTGTTTATAAATAAAGTTAGTAATTATATTATTTAATACAATAATTTTTAAAATATACTTACCTATAGAAGGCGCCATCAGTCTTGTCCTTGATCCTTGATCCTTGAAGAAAAAAGAAAAAGAAAAAGAAAAAAGAAAAAAGAAAAAAAGATTATTGAAAAATTGAGAAATTGAAGAGTTTATATACTTTTTTTTTATTTAGTGTTATCCTTTTATTTAGTATGTTAGAGATATAGAAAAAATATGAATACAATTGATTTTTCTTATAGATTTTGATATTCTACCCCTCAAGAAAAGTCACAAAAATCTCATTTGGTAGCGCGTGTCTTGTCTTTTTTGATTTGATTTACCTACATTTAATTTTTGTTGTTCACCAGTCGTATTTTATGAACTTGCTTGCAATTAATTTCTGAGAAATGATATAATAAGTTTTATTCTCTAGTGCAAGGAAATGCATTAAAATAAATATTTATAATACTTCTATATTTATATTCTATATGATGACTATATATGAATTATAAAAAGTTACTACAATCAATTTTACCATGAGCCATTAATAGCTGTAACTACGTTACTTTGATTGGATTTTTTTGTACTTGCAGTACCAGTTGTTTTAGTATTTGATTGTAATCCAGAATATCCTGATCCATTACCTGCTGTATAACCTGAAATAGCACCTGAAGTTTTTGTGGATCTACTTGAAGTACTACGAACACCAATTGAAGCATTTGAAACAGTTCTACCTAATCTAGAACCTGTAAATGATGGATTTTGATTAATTGAAGAACTTTGATTAAATGAAGAATTTTGAGTATATGAATTTTGAGTAAATGAACTTTGAGTATTACTTCCTGAATAATTTGAAAATGATTGATTACTACTACGACCATCATAGATTGAACCATTAGATCTTTTATCTTGAAACATAGAAATTCTTGAAACTGGAACACCAATAGCTTTGGTATTATTTTCTTCTTGCAGCAAGTTTAACATTTGAATTTCTTCTTGGAAATTCTTACCAAACAAATCTACTAATGCATCATGAGACATTTTCATAGTTGGAGAAACCAATTTACCATGTAAAATTAAACATCTGTTTAAAATAATTGCTAAATCATTAAATGCATTCTTTAATAAAATTGTCTTTTTAATGTTTTGTTCATTATTTTGATATTTTTCATCAGTGAAAAATGCTCTATATTGTCCAACACCACCATTAACTGGTGAATCAACAGTACCTGCCAATTGTCTAGATAAATCATTAAATGGAGTTAAGTAGTCGGTTTTTTCTTTCATAGCAGTATTAATCATGGATTCTAATACAATCAAATCTTCATTTTTATTTGCAATAGTTCTAACAGCATTATCTAATGGTGATAATTTAATAGTACTACTCTCTTTAAGGAAACTTCTATTCATTAAAGTAGGGAATGATAACCAAGATTCATATGTTGTTTCTTCTGTCCATAAATCAAATACTGAAGTTGATCCAGGAATTTTTTTCAAACTGGTGAAAAATCTTAAATCTTTATTTCTAGCATATTGTCTAACCCCTAATGATGTATTAAATAATTTATCAGAAAATTCAGAAGTTGGTTCAACTGTTTTAACATGTAAATATTTACCTGATACATTGTTTTCAACTAATCTTTCAGCTTCAGCATCATCATTAATAATTGTTGCACCAGGGAAAACCTTTAAAATTCTTTCATGCATTGAAGTTATATGTTCAAAAGGTAAACCTTCATAAATTTGAGAAATAACTCTCATATAATAAGGAAACCCTTTACCAATAGCTTGTACTCTAAAATATGATGGTGTTAATTTATCAGATGATTCTAAATCCAAATATAATTGAGCTAATTTATTATGAACGTAAGCAAAACTTTTCAAATCATAAGTATGTTCATTATAAGAATCTAATAATTCATTATAAGTATCAGCAGCTTTTTCTAATGAATTACCTTTAACAAAATTACTGGCGATCATTTTATATAAAAGTTCTTTTCTTTCAAATGATGATTGTTTTGGAAATTTTGGTCTAAAACTTGCTGGAACAATTTTATTATGATCCCATTCATAAGTAATTGCTAATAATGTTAAAGTTAAAGCAGCTTGTACATAATCTTTTTTGGCAAGATTTTTTTCATACATTGCATTAATAAATGAATTAAATAATTCTGGCTTACCTGCAGCTTTAATTTGACTTAATAATTTGACTTCATGGAAAGAACGATCTTCATCGAAAGCAGCTCCTAAAGGTGCACTAGTGTAGTAATTAAGGGTACTACAGAATCCTTCAAGACTCTTGATAAATCCATAGATTACATCAAAAGCAACATCTTCACGATCTAATCTAATAGTCATTTTCATTCTTTCAATAAAACTTGTTTGATCTGCCTGGGTTGGTTTATATGCTGTTTTATGATAAATATCATGTAAACCTAATAAACATTGTTTTTCAACTTCTTGTAAGCTTTCACTTAAAATATATTCAGAAACAATAATTGACCATAAAATTTTAATTGCCACTTGTTGACATTCATCATCTCTTTGTAAACCAAATAACATCAAGTCTGGTAAGATACCATATTCATCATTAATAAATTCTACTTGATAACCACCAAATTTTTTTAAATTAAATCTAATAATATCTTCTTCAGTTGCATCCCATGCTAAAGCATCCCAAGCTTCATTTACTAAATAGGCTATTCTACCACGGACATCTTTTGTAATTTCAGTACAAGCTCTCTTTGGAACTTTTGTCAAATGTTCAACAGCAACTGGTGGTAAAACTGCCAATTTCAATAAACTTCTGAAATAATTTCCCCATAAAATTCTATCAAACATTTCTGATTCTTCTAATGGAGGTAATTGATAAGTTAAAATCAAAGGTCTGATCAATTCTAAAGCACATAAAGAACCTTCAATAATAACAGCATATAAAGATAACCATTTATCTTCAGGGAAGTATTTACCCAATCTCATATATCTAATACCAGAAATAACAGTTAATATATCTTCACTTTGGAAATTGGCAGCTAAATATTTAGTAGGATCAAAGAAATCATTTTCAAATTTAGTTGCCAAGATTTTATGGTAACCTTCGTTACCAGCTGCAACTTTACCAACTTTAGCAACAAATGTAAAACAAGTTGCCAATTCTACTAAAACTTCAACTAAAACTTCATCATTAACAATGGAATCAATTGAAAATTCAACAAATGGATGAGTTGATGGGAATAATTGAGTAAAAGTACGTTTTGGTTTAAATGAACCATTTCCTCTTGTAATTTTATTATATTTAATAAAAGTTCTTGAAATTGCAGGTAAGAATTTAGCTAATGAATAACATAATTCAATATCTTGTTGAGTTTTATCTTCTGAATTAATTCTACCCCATAAGATGGTACAAACACTTGAAATAATACTAGCAGATAATCTAGTTGCTTCAACATCAGTAGGACCTAAACAAACTTCCATTGCCCAACAAACGGATTTAGATAATAAAACTGATCTGGTAGCAGGATCATCAATTAATGAAGTATTCAATAATCTTAAAATTAACAATAATTTACTAATAATAATTTTATGTTCTTTAACATTTTGTGGGTTTAAGTTTCCATTCAAATTGATTTCATCAATACCTAAACCTCTTATA
Source organism: Insectozyma bohioensis (assembly GCA_030582535.1). Taxonomy (NCBI): domain Eukaryota; kingdom Fungi; phylum Ascomycota; class Pichiomycetes; order Serinales; family Debaryomycetaceae; genus Insectozyma; species Insectozyma bohioensis. Next base: position 66,551 of record JAKTXL010000022.1, on the reverse strand, counting down.
CCTATTGAGTTAATAAATGCAACCATTAATTTCAAAATTTTCAGCTCTTCTAAATTAACTCTAAATGCAAATACATAATCAACAATATCCATTAATAAGGTTTGATCATCGATTAATGTAGCTGATTCAATTGACAAAAAGTTTGCAACAGCATTAAATAAAGTATTTAAGCTCTTTAAATATGCTTCGCGTTCACCTGTTTTGTTTATAGCTGAAATTGATAATCTCATCAAAATTGACATAACTCTACTGACTGATCTTGAAACTGAATTCCAACTGGATTGAGCTCTACTAAAAATTTCAGCAACTTTGGTTAATAAGAAAATACTAACTCTATCCAGACGTACAAATTTAGCACTGAAATTTTCTACTAAATGTAAATATTGATCTTGTTTACCAAAGATAGTATCTAATAAATGAATAATGGCTTTAAAAGTATTATCTTCTAAAATTTCAACACTTGGTCCTGAATGTAAAGCTGCAACATCAATAATACCATATAATGAACTTAACAATTCTGGGAAATATTTGACCAATTGTCCAATATCTAATCTACAAAATGTAACTAAGGATTGTGATAATTCATCAATACCTTTTTGACCCAATTGAAAGAATCTATCATATTGGAAAATATTATCAATTGATACATCTGAATTATAAATTTTACCAACATATTCAGTACTTAATTCAATATGAGCCATTGCAACATTATGACTAGTAGACATAATTTCAATTGTATGAGATTTCTTTTTGTTAAATTCTACTAATCTATTGCCTGATTTATAAAGTAATCTACCTTCACCAGCTAAAGTACCATTAATAAATAATGATAAAACAACATAATCATCTTTAGGTAATTTTTTAGAAGCATTCTTTAAAGCAACACCATTAATTTTAACAATTTCTCCAATGGATTCACCTGGGAAAACTGAAATAAATTGCCAATATCTTTTTTCTTGTTGATTTGAAGCTTTGGCAAAAGTAATTAATTCATTATTTGGAGTACTAACTTCAATTGTTAATAAATCATCTCTAGCATTACTATTTAATAATGAAATTTTACCTAATTTCAAATAAATACGTTCATAATTTTCAGCTAATGGATCAAAGAAAATAGGTTTAATTCTAGAAATTGGAGCTGATGAACCAATTTCAATTGAATTATTACCTTGGAATTGATGTTTAAATTCTTTAACAGTAACAACTAATTTTTCGGCTCTTGGATTAACAGCAACACCATGAGATGAACCAGAAATAATTCTATCAACAACTTCACCCCAACCATTATTGGCAATTCCTCTAATATCATCAGCAGGAGTTTTAGAACCTTTTTTATTCATATATGATCCAAATAATTTAATAGAAAATTGATGTGGTTCACCTGATTCTAAAGAACCTTCATTACGAGAAAAAATTCTAGTAATATCAGCAACACCGGCAGCTACACCTTTTTTAACTCTTTTAATCAGTGGAACGTGAGAAAGGGTCTTAATGTTCAAATCAACTTCTTCTGTCAAAACAGCAACAAGATAAACTCTATTATTGTCAATTTCACTTGATGGTAAATTTCTAAATAAAGCAGCACTAATGTTTTCAACATGAACCAAATCATCAACTGAATTTGTATGAACAGCAAATGCTTCTGTTAATCTTTTTCTAGCATTTCTAATATAAATATAAGCTGTCATACCAGCAAATCCTGGTGGTTGATAAGCTGAAGAACCATTAACAGATTTAAAATCAACCAATATATGAGAAGGAGGTTCGTGGTTTAATTTTTTATTGATTGGTGCAACTAAGGAATAATTTGCAGCATTATTATGAGCATTAATTGGAAAATTTGAAACTAATGAACATAATTGATTATTCAATGCAATTCTAGAAGGTGAAGCTGTTTCAAAAGTTAAAACTTCACCTGAAATAGAATCTCTTGCTAAGATTGATTTATAACCAGAAATATCAGTATTATCATTATCTAAATCATAAGATTGTGCATTTAATCTAACTGCTTTTGATGCTAATTTTTTTGGGATTTTATTTAATAAGAAAGTAGCAGTTTCTCTAGCAACTTGAGCTTCATCAGTAGTTAATAAATTATGAATAAATTTAATTCTAGTTTCATATAAACTACGGTAAATATCAGATAAACTATTGAATAATCTAAATTCACCAACTACATATAAAGAATAAATAATTGAAGTTAATAATTCTAAAGCATATTTCATTTCATCTAAAATATTTTCTTTGGATTGATGATTTCTAATTGGTAATTTTGGTGCTGGAGGTTTGTCACTGACTGGTTGTTGACCCCAACCAGTTGCATCTTCATGATCTTTTTCAGAATCCTTAATAGTTGGAACAACAGTTCCTGCTTCAGTAATATTATTAAAATTCTTATTAACAACAACTTCAGCAATTGGAATTTCTTCTTCAATTTTAACATATTTTAAAGGAAATACTGCAATTTGCTCTACTTCAACTGGTAAATCATCTAAGTTAACAGTAATTGACATGAAATCATTTGGAAATGGTTTTTGTAAAGTATAACCTCTAGCCCATTTTTCATCCTTGATTTCAAAAATAAAAACTTGATCACCAGGGTATAAATTTCTAAAATTATCATTTCTTAAATTTGGATGTTTATCATTTGGTAAAAAAGGTTTCATAACTTTACCTCTTAAAAAGGTCTCAGTAGGAACCCAAGTCATATTTGAAGTCCTATTGATAAAGAAAGATATAAATTAAAAAATTTAAAAAGAAAGTTAATAAAATTTTAAAAAATTAATTAAATCATAAAATCAATGAAATTTCCTTTCTGAGTTGGAATGTTAAATTAATTGAAAAAAATTAAAAAAGATTCTCGTCTAAAAAGAAAAAAAATAAATTACTGCAAAGCGTCTATTATTGAAAATTACGATCACAAATTTAAAAATCTATTAATCGGTTGGTCCCTTTATAAAAAAAATTAAAAATCTAAATATATAATGAATTATTAAATATTCATTATGCAAGAAATGAAAATAATTTAAAAACAACTTCCTTAAAACTCCTTGAATTATACTCTCTACCTCCATCCCAAATATATCTGTCCATTTCTGTTCTTCCTGAATCAAAATCTAATCTATCTAAACTTGGTATACTCGTACCTTTAATTACTCTATACCCAATGTAAAACGCTGCAAACACCATTAAAGGTCCATAACTGGAAAAGAAAAACATTGTATTCCATTCATGTTTTAAAAATACAACAAATCCCATACTTAATATAATAAAAGCAGTTCCGACCATTCCAATAATTGCAGCATATGGTTGAAAAGGTGATTTGTAAGGATATGATTTATCTTCCCTACTTAAAATATCAGGCCTCTTTTTTAACCCATAATAAAATCTAATAAATGTCAAACACATTGCAAACCAAACAAATATACCTGAGGATGCAATAACACTATTTAAGTTTTGAAAAACAACAGTTGCTGATTCTGAAACACAAGTATAAGAAAGTAAACCTAAAGATCCTGCCAACAAAACTGAATTATATGGTATACCAAATCTATTACAATTAGTTAAGAATTTAGGTGCTTTTCCTTGTAATGCTAATGCATAAACTGTTCTTGAACTAACATATAATTGAGAATTACCACAACTAACTGCAAAAAAAACTAAAAAGGCATTTGCTGCAGTACTAAAATTACATAAACTTGCACTTTGTAGAGCAACTATCCAAGGACTTTGAGCACCACTTCCATAACCTGCTACTACCTCTGTTTGATAAGTACAATGCACACCACCAACCTTTTGAATTGCAACATTACTTGCAAAATCTGTAGATGATATTCCTGATTCACCCAGATAATAACGTAATAATCTTGGATCACCAGCATAAACATTCAAAGTAACTAGAAATGCTGATAAACAATAAAATAATAAAATTCTCCAAAATACTCTTCTTGTTGCAGAAGGTAAGGCTTTTCTTGGATTTTGAGCTTCACAAGCTGCTATACAAACAATTTCTGTCCCAGAATAAGCATAACATACCACTAATATTGCTGTTAATAATGACAAAAATCTTCCTTTATCACCTCCAATACCATCAGTTGGTGGATCCGTACCATTATCTTGTAAATTGAATGATGCTCTAAATAATCCAAATATTATATTATTTTCAAAATCTGATTTCAGATAAGTCCAATATCTAAAACCCAAAACCTCACTACCAAAAGCACCTCGATTTAAGGCAATCATAGCTATCATCATAACTAATGCCCAAAGCATTTTAATTAAACTTGAAATGTATTCAATTTCTCCAAAAATTCTTATATCTACCAAATTACTAATAACAATAGAACCTAGAAATAATGTTACCCAGCCTGCTGTTGACCCCTTATTACTCGGTACATCCAAATGTGGAAAATATGAAAGCATTATGACACCAGCAACCACTTCTCCAGCTACACCAAAAGAAAAACTACAGAAATATAGCCAACCAGCTGCAAAACCAAATGCATCATCAACAAATCTTGAACTCAATCCAGAAACTCCATCAATAACAGATACAAATGTAACCATTTCACAAAAAGACATCATGGTACACAACACCAAAATTCCAACTATTATAAATGCTAATAATGCACCAAATCCACCAGCTATATTTATAGCTTTACCTGAATTTAAAAATAAACCTACACCCACTGTTCCACCAAGTGATATCATTTGTAAATGTCTTACAGTTAATTTTCTTTGTAATAAATTTTTATTTTCAGCCGAAGTAATAGAAGGTGGATAGTACAAATCATTTAATTCACTTTGAGATTCTAATGTAGAAGGATTTTTTGGTTTATTATAATTTTGCCATAAAGAAAGTCCTTTTTTTCTATTCTTCACTTCTTCCTTTTCATTGGAAGCATAAAATTTACCTGCTAAATCTTGTTCATTAACCACATGCAATATATTTTGCTTTTGTTCACTCTGGGGTAGTTTAGCAAGAACTTTACTATAAATTTTTTCATTCAATGTTGACTCTTTGACAAATCTATTAAAATCATCTAATTTTGATAAATTGAATATTGATGAAGAATTTGTATTCATGGTTTGTAAAGGAATATCTTGATTATTGGCCATACTTTTTAACACTTGTTCATTATAATCATTTTTATCCATTTGTTTCTTAAATTTTTCATATAATCTAATAAATTTAAATCTTCCTGTTTCATCTCCATCATTAATTCTTGTAGAAATTTTATTTATTACTCTTGAATCTAATGAAACTTGGTCAGCTGAAGATGAAGGTATTGATTGTGATGGTGTAAACAGTTGACTATTTATAGGCAGGATGTTTGATAAATCCACTTCTTCCAAAATAATCCCCTCTTTAATATTACCAGTAGGTTTGGGGAACACATTCTTTATATCCTCTATTGAATCTTCTGATTGTTTCAGAGATGATCCATCATCATCAACTAAACTGGGAAATAAACCATTATGATGAATAGATATGGAATCATTTGATTCATCATCAGTCTCCGGGGACTCTATCATTGAATTTATGGTTTTTTGATTTAAAATAGCAATTTAAAGGTTGAATGATGCGTTAGTATGATCATGAAAAGGGACATATAATGTTATAAAACTAAATGATAATGTTATAAAACTAAATGATGGTGTAAAGTCTTTATCAATGGATGGTAAATTCCGATAGTTCAAAAAAAAAAAACAAATTTGTAGGGTTATACTCCAAAAGGAAAAAACAACTGATTAATATCAAAATTACTAATTATCATAACGAATATTATTAACGATCAATATAGAACTTCGTACATAAAGATTTTATTAATAATACAATTCAAATTTAAATAATTTTTAAATAAATATTATGAATTAGTTGATTATATTACGACTAATCACAATAATAAACTTAAAAATAAATAAATTTGCGTCAGAAGCCAATTGAGTACAGTAGCAACGACACTATGTAGAATGATTGTGAGCAAGCCCACTTAAAATCTTTCCACGAATTTCCAAAAATAATATTAAATGTAAATTGAGTCATCAATGATGACATTTCAGCTGTTACACTGAAAAGAACAGATACTACACTGGATCTAAGCCAAAAGGCAAAGAGATTTGGTTTCCAAAAAAAATAGGTTTGTTAAGGGGATGGCTGTCCTTTTATAGTTTTTTAATGTGTGCACTTTGGTCGAAAAAATATAAAAAAATTTTTTGTTGTCAGGTCATCTGAGGGAGTGTCCAAATGTTAGGAATTTTATATTCCTGAATTATGAAAGGTCCTGTTAATAGAGACTTATTTATTAGCTTTTATATCCAGCGACATTCTAAAGCTTATTTTTAGTATGTTTTTGTTTTAACTTAATTGAGTTACGATTGAACAATGAAATTCTACTGTAGATAACCAATAGGAAGCAATAAATTTTTAAATTTCATAATTCATGTTTTGTTTCATGTAGTTTTAGTGGCAAAATCTTAGGTCTCTTCGGTTATTTTAAAAATAAATAAAATTTTACTTGGATACTCGGTATATAATAAAATCTTTTATAATATATTTATATTCATTGGAAATTTTATTTTCATAAAATGTAAACAATTATACTTAAAAGAAATTAATGGTGCTACCACATGTTAAATGGCCACAGTTAAGCGATCTGCCTTACCAGGAACAATTCTTGTTTGCCACTTAAATATACGGCACAAACTGTAATTATATTACTATAATCAGGAAATGTCGCTGCTATTTTTACCCCCTTTCTATCAAAAAATAGTTTGTTTTAAAATCGTATTTTTGATTTTGTTTTTTTATTTCAATTTTTAGGTAGTTGATAAGGAATTCGAAGTGATACTCTTATTTAAGAAACGTTTCATTTATTGTGGTTTTTAATAATAATAATAATAATAATATACTGTAACTGGTCTATTATATTAACATAATTGAAAACTATAAATATAGAAGAATTCATTAAATTTCTCCTAATTTTTTTTTGTTTTTTTTGCCACCTTTCAAAATCTCAATATATAACATTCTGCTACCTATTTCTAGAATTTTCATAGTTCACATAGAAAAAGATTTTCTGGTGGCAATCGACAAAATAGGAAACTGCGCCGCTTCATCTCATCACAATTGAATTTTTTTCACTGCAACAAATTTAGAAATTTTAGATATAAAACGCATCTAATTTATTCATTACTATTCTTAATAATTAATTCAAATTATTATTAACAATGGCTTATAGAACTAATAATAGATATAATAAAAAGAGTTACCGTTCAGGTAGACCAAACAATAGTTATCCAAAATACAATAATCATCATCATAGTCATCACGGACATAATCATGGTGGTAAAAGATACAGAAGCTATTATCATCAACAACCTTCAAAATATGTTTATGTTGAAGAACCAATTAGTGAAGGAGATGACAGTGAAGAAGATGTAAATTCTGGTGCTTATTACGATGATGTTGAACCAACTTATTCTGAAGATGAAGTTCCAATTTTTGATGAATATGGTGTTCCAATTTATGAAGATGATGAAGAAGATGATGAAGAAGAAGAAGATTATTCTGAAGACGATGAAGAAATTGAAGAAGAATTTGATGTTCCATTATACTATGAAGAAGAAGAAGATAGTGATGAATCATTAGATGAATCTGAAATTGAAGAAGCTTTACTTAATGCTAGTGATATTGATAGTGAATCTGAATACATTGTTGATTTAAATGATGAATTACAAGATGTTTTATTAAATGAATTAGAAAAAGAAGGTCAAGTTCATGATTTAAATAATGAAATTGTTGCTTATTATGATGCTGAAGAAGATGACAGTGAAATTTCTTCAAGTGATGATAGTGAATTATCTTCAAGCGATGATAGTGATTTATCTTCAAGTGATGAAGACAGTGAAATTTCTTCAAGTGATGAAGAAAATGTTGAAGATGAAATTATTTATATCGTTAATGGTAATGAAGATTTAGATACATCAGATGATGATTTAGATGTAGAATCTGATGAAAGTTTAGATGAAGAATTAAGAGAACAATTATTATTAGAAAACATTAGACAAGATTTTGAAGAAGAATTAGTTAGTGCTGATGAAATCAGTTCTACCGATGATGAAAGTTCAGAATTAGGTAGTGAACCAGAATATTTTGAAGTTGATAGTGATGTTGATTCTTCAGATGATGATAATGGAGTTGTTATCTACAGAAACATTGAATATCCAGAAGATGATTCTGAAGATGATTCTGAAGATGATGAAGTTAGCAGACTTTTAATTGCTGCTGATAATGATGACGAATATTCAATAATAGATTTAACTGAAGATTTAGTTGATAGTCAAGATTATAATTTAGAAGAAATAGATGAAGAAACTTACAAACTTCAAGTCAGATTTCCATCATTAGTCAAAGATGAATTAAAAATTGAATTTTTAAAAAAAGAAAATGAATTAGTTATAAAAGGTAAATTAAATTTAAATGGTGCTGAAGAAGATGACATTGAAATTGTTGAAGTCAAAGCAATTGAAAATGGTGATGATGACGAAGAAGATTCAGAAGAAGATGATGATTATGAAGTTGCAGAACCTGAAGAAGTTTCTGAAGAAGAAGATGATAATGAAGAAGATTCATATGTTGAAGAACAAGCTGCTATACAAAAAGCTAATGAAGAAACTTTAAATGCATTAAAAGAAGCTATTTTTAATCAAGAAGATGGTTATAATGAAGAATCAGATGATGATTATGAAGTTGAATCAGATTCAGAAGGTGATGTCACTGGTGATTGGACTGGATTTGAAGGTGATGATGATGAAGAAGAAGAATGTGAAAATTGTGAATGTTTATTAGCAGAAGATTCAGATGATGATGAAGAAATTCAAGAAGATGAAGAAGAATTAAAAAGTGATTATAAAGATCAAGAAGTTCATTTTGAAAAACATTTCCAATTTGATAAATTAATTAAATTTGATCAAATCAAAGCTAAATTTGTTGGTGAAGATACTTTAGAATTAATTATCCCAAATATAAATGAAACTGTTGATGAAGCTAATACTTTTGCCATCGCCGTTGAAGATGATGAAGAAGATGATGAAGAAGAAATTGAAGAAAATGATGATGATGAAAGTACCACTGAAGAAATCGATGTTTCAGCACCAATTTTAGAAGCTCTTGAAGATGCTATTGAAGAACAACTTGAAGAACTTGAAGAAGCTGCCATGGAAGAAGCTTAGATGATTGTGGATTAGAATTATTCATTTCATTTAAAGAATTAGTTTGAATTTATTTATATATTTGTTAAGTTTTATTAATTATTCATTTAAAAAAAAAAAAATATTAAATATTGTATATTTAGAGAAACATAGAATTAATAAAAATTAAATTTTTTTTAGATAATTAAATTGGAATAGTAATCACTAATTGTAATGGATACATCTCTTTCTTTTATTAACTGTATTAAAATTATAAAATGACCAATTTTTTATATTTTTACCAACCTATTTCTCACTCCACATTTTGTGTGTATGCTTTTTTTTTTTTTTGCAACACCAACTATTTCTTCTCAAACTATACACTTGTCTAATTACAGAATAATATATTAAAAACATTAATGTTGTCTCAAAATAATGTTGAGAAAGTAACGTCTGGTGGATTGAACGGTATTTATGAGATCACTGGTTTACCCGCTTCAGGTTTAGGTATAACATCCCCACAAATGTTGCAAGCATTTGATTCAGCAAAAGATAATTATACAACACTTGATGTTTTCATCGTTCATATATTACGTGTTTTATTAAGTATTTTAGTATTTATTTATATGGTATTTTATTCAATTTATTCATTGGTTACTGATCTTCGTGAATTATTTGATATATTTGTATTTGAATTGACGTTACAAATTAATGATTTTAAAACTGATCCTAATCATCGTTGGTATCAAAAAATCTTTCATCAACTTGTATTTTATAAAGATATATTAGTTTCTATTCCAGTATTATTGTGGAAAATTTTTAATCCAAGAAATAATATTCCTATGGGATTGAATAAATGGTTAGAACATATTCCTAAAACTAATACACCATCATCAATTGCTTTAATATTAAATTATAATCAACCACAAATACCTCTTCCACCAACAGTTCCTCAACCATATTTAGATGCTGATAGAAAAATTAAAGCGCCTGAAAAATCAGAAATTCAATATGTTCTTGCTATAAGAAATGAATATTTTACTCAATGTAGATCTCATACAGCTGCTGAAAGAGTTAGATTGTTAAGAGAAATTGGTAGGTTTATTACATGGTGTTGTTTAGTTCCAACATTAAATGATGTAAGTATATATGAAAAGCATGGAGTTTGTTGGGATGGTGATTTTCAATTCATTGATGCAATAAAAAATTCAATCTTAGTCGAATTAGTTGCTTTAGCAAATACTTGTGATTCAAAAGAATTAAGAGAATTTAAACGTTTATTACCTCAAATTATATTAATTGATAGATATTCAAAAACTGAATTTATTGTAAATGATAATGATATGAATTTATATGAAGAATTTCCTGTTAATGATGGTGAAGATACAATAGAAGATTTAATTATGCAATATAGAGATCATAGAAAATTGATTGTTAATTTATGTGATCATAGAGTTAGGGATGTAAATTTTGGTAAGTTAGCATCCAAAATATCACAGAATAAATTGGAATCTGATGATGATATATTTAATGTAGAATTTCCACCTACTTGTCAATTAATAATGCGTCCTTTTCATAAAGAAATAAGAAATAAATTAAATGGTTATTGTTGTATTGATCCAAATATTAATTCATTAACAAAATCAGTTGTTTATTTTTCATCCTTAGAATTTGGTTGTTCATTCTTTTCAAGATCACTTTATCAATATGCTTTATCATTACCAATTGAAACTAAAGAAAATGTTATTGCTGAAGGTTCAATTGAAGGTTTAGATCATCATAATATAATTGATGTCTTTAATAAAATCAATGCACAAGCACAAATAAACAAAAATAATGAAACAACTACTGTTGAATAAAATGGTTGCTAAAGATAACTAAAAACTCGTTTAGTTTTTTGCATTTGTTATTGTGTAAATAATTTTTATTTTTTGTTGTTTGGTTTCGGTTGCTATTACCATTAAATATTTTTCTTTAACATTCGGTGTCGTTGCAGAGGAGGAAGATTGAAGTTAACACAACAATTTTTTTTTTTCTTTTTATCTTCAAGTCCCTTAATAGCATTGAATATATATTCCTATATACATATATATATATAATAATAAACTGAATTCATTTATTGACGTGATAATTTAAATTTAATGATAAAATTGAATATAGGGAAAATTAGTCTTATATCTCCTCATGTATTACATAATATAAGTAAAAGAAGTTATAGAATAATCCCATCAAATAATTATTATTATAGTCTACGATACTTTTCTAATAATAGTACCAAGTTCCAAGAGAAAGAGACCAAATCCAAATTAGATTCATCAACTGCTGAATATTTAAAACAACAAGAAGATGCTAAAAATCAACAATCAAAAAATGACACCCAACAACAACAACAAGTTAAACAGCCAGCAAAACAACCAAAACAATCAAAGAATAAAAAATCACTAAATGACAAACAATCAAAATCCATACCAGAAAATTTAGAAAAAGAACCGGAAACTCAAAAAGAAGGACATGAAAATGATGAATTATTAAATAAAGATGATCAAAATGAAGTATCATCATCTACCAAACCAAAAGAATCTAAATTAGATGTATTAACAAGTCAATTAAATGATAATATAATACCAGGACAAGCAAAAATTATTCCAGAAGGTACAACAAAAGATGATTTTTTAACAGATATATTTGATAATTTAGATCCATATTTAGATACATATTCAGTATTTTCAAAATTAAAACAAGCAGGATTTACAGAATCACAAAGTGATCAAATTATATATTTATTAATTTATCAATTAAATTCAAAATTATCAAAATTATCAACAATTTATGCACAAAAAAATGAATTAGAAAGTGAACAATATTTATTTGAAAGTGCACAACAAGAAATTAGAGTTGATATAACAAGATCAAGAGAACAAAATAATAATGAATTATTAGCATTAGTTAATATATTAGAAAGAGATTTTAAAACAATATCAGATGAATTAAATAATGATTTTTTATTTTTAAAAAATGATTCATTAGTTGTTATAAATGATTCAAAATCAGAAAATACATTAAATTCAAAAAAAATGTTTTTAAGAATTCAAGAAACAAATCATAAAATTAGTAGTGAATTAGATTCTGCTATAAGATCAGAAATTGAAAGTTTAAGATGGAATTTATCTCGTTGGGGTTTAATTACTTTATTAATTGGTGTATTTGTTAGTGGTGTTATAATTAAATTAAATTGGAAAAAAGAAGAAGATTCTTCAACTTCTAAACAATTTGTTCCTTTGGTTATTCGTGAACCAAGTGAATATGAAGATGATGATGATTATCATACTGATTTAGATAGATTAAGTATTGATTCATGAGATATGAAAAATATATAATATATATTTATATTTTATAAAAAAAATTACTATAGTAAATTACTATAGTAATATTTTCTCTAAAATTTCACGAATTTCTCGTAGCAATTTTTTTGTCTACTGACTATTTCTTTCTACTCCAGTTTAAAAGAATTATTTAGAAACTTTTAACTTATTTTTCTACATAACTTCTTCTTTTTCCTATATTGAATCTACTTTAAATTAATAGAAAGCTTATTATGTCCCAAATAAATGAAACATGTAAACCAAAAGCTTGTGCAATACAAGATTGTTTAAAAAGAAATGGTTATAATGAATCAAAATGTTCAAAATATATTGATGAATTATATAAATGTTGTAAAGAATTTTATGAAGAAAATGGTCCTGAAGCTTCAAGTGTATGTTGTCCCAAATTCAAATTATTACAATTAAAATTAGAACAACGTTCATTAGGTCAAATAGATGCAAAAATGATAGAGCATAAAAGGGGAGGATAGAAAATATTAAAAAATAAATAAAGAATAAATATCTTATACTAAAATAGTTGTCCCAAAATTTGATTATCATCATACGTTCATAATAAAAACAATACATATATATATATATATATATCTTATCCAATCTTTTCTAATCTTTCTTTCTTCATTAAAAAATGTTTGTTTAGAACCGCGTAGTCAATTCATTATTCCAAATAGACACGAACATAACAAGGCTGGTAAAAACAATTAATCTATGGCTAACCCGAGCACGAATAATATCACATAGTGAAAAGATTATATGTAGAAGAAAATTCCATATAAACCGTGACTCTAATGGGCGCCAAAATTAAAGACATTGTATTAAAGAAGAAAAAGAAGAAAAAGAAAAAGAAGATTTAAAATATTTTTCAAGATTATTTCTCTTTTTATACCAGAGGAGAAGAGAAGAGAAGAGACAAAATCAAAAATCTGATTTTTTTTAAGAGTTATACACGACTTGAATTTTTCATAATTCTATATATTCTATGTTTTTTGTAGTTATCTTTTGTTAATTCTTTCTACTTGAATCATATTCCATGGGGTCAGGAAGATATTTTTTATATTCTAAAATAATAGGTTAGTAAAAATTATCAAATAATAAAATAAAAATAATCTATAATTTAATTTTGGTACATACCTGATGAATCATTTAACCATAAATATTGACCAGATACATTTCTAATTGAATTATCAACTTTAACATTTTTTTCAAATTCATTAATTGAATTATCTAAATCAATTGGTTTCCCACCAAATTCTTCTTCAATTTGTTTTCTTAACATTGCAATATGTAATGACATTTTAAAATTTCTTTTCAAAATATCTTTTCTTTCTTGTAAAATTTGTATATCTTTCTTTTTTAAATCTTTTTCATAATTTAATTTTTGAATTTGTAATGCTTTTAAATTAATTGATGTTGTATCATGATGTAATTTTTCAATTTTAATTTTTGATGTATAATTATCTATTGCTATATAAGCTAATGCAAATGCTAATAAAAATGTAGATATATCTTTTAATGAAGTATCATTAGGATGTGTTGATGTAGTTCCACCACCATTTATTTGCGTACTACTACTTCCTTGTTGTTGGTGTTGTTGTTGTGGTTGTTGTTGATTTTGTTGATCTTGTTGTTGTTGGTCCTGTATTGGTGGTATACTTGATTGATTCAAATTTGTCAAACTTTTGCCATCAATAAATGGTTCAGGAAGGTTTTTTTTATTTGAAAAAAGTGGAGGAGGACTAGAAGTATTATTACTAAAAAGTCTATTAAATGATCTTAATATAGATGTTGATCTTATCATATTGTATAAAGCTTTTTTTGAAAATTTTTGGAATCTATTGATAAAGTTTTATTAATATGACGAAACAAACGTTAATTTTGAATTTCTTTTTTAAATTGCGAAAAATAATATTGGGTGGAATTGAAAAATATGTACTACAAAAAAGTAATGCCGATGTAACGTTAATATACTTCAAACTAATCTTAAAAATATATATATATATATATATATCAATGAAGAATATTCATCATTTAGAAGAGTTACAAGTTTAAAAGAATAACTACAATTTCTTTTTATAATGCCCGTTTAAATTTTTTCGTATATTTTATATTAAAAAATGATGAAGGTTGGTTTGGTTGTTGTATAATGTACAAGTATTTAATTTATTGAATGAATGGAATTAATTTATTGAATTTAATGTCTTCTTGATTCAGCAATAATCTTGTTCATTTCTTCAACTTTTCTTAAAGCTCTTTTATGAGTACCTAATCTTTTTTTAGCTAATTTTTTAGCTCTTTTTTCACCAGCATTTCTAATTAATTCAATTAATCTTCTTTCATATGGAGCTAAACCTGAAACTTCTTTAACAATTGATCTAACAAAAACAGTTCTTTGTGATAAAGCACCTTTTCTGTATGAAATTTTTGGAGCAGTTTTTTTAGCTTCAACTTTGTGACCTTTGTTTAAACCAACAGCAATTCCTATTAAATATTAAGTTAGTATTTTATAATTCATTTGTATTTCACAATAGACCACTTTGATTCTTCATTTAATTTTAATATCATCACTTTGTATTTTAAAATCATTTTTTTTATCTCATCTGATATGAAACTTCAATTTTGATTATTTTATATTTACTTTCTAAAATCTCTATATTCAAAGTTTGAATATAATCTTGTTATATAGGAAAATACAAATACATATAAATAATTATTTGATAAATTAATTCTGTATTGACATCGTTGCTTTCATACAATATTATATTTCCCCTAATCAAAAAGGTGTTTAATTTGATAATAATAATGATAATGATGATATTAATAAATGATTATATAGTCTATTGATCTTTTATAGTTGATTATGTTGGGCTAACATACCTGACTTAGCCATCTTTAATTAGTTATTGAATATGTTCTAAATAGAAAAGGGAAATTCTAAAAAATTTTCAATAATTAATTTTTTTTTGTTGTTAGTGAGAATCTGAAAGTGAGACTATCAATTATTGTGTGTACTAACAAACCGCTGTATGTGTGTGTAGTATCGCACTGAATTTTTTGTTAGTGCTACATAGTAATTATTGGACGTGCAAGAATTACAGATTTCTCTTAACTATGTAATACTCACTTTATTATACATGTATGGGTGCGAACATACAATTATATTGGTCACATGATAATAACGTGATCATTAGGGTTATAACAATTCCTGAATATCTAACTAACATCTACAATTATAATTTGAATTAATTGAATTAATTGAATTAATTGAATGCATATCTTCTATTTATTTACAGATTTTTATAGAATTATATATAACGGGGTTCTATCTACACAGTAAATGATGAAATATCAGCACCATATTGATCTAATCTATCAATTATTTGTTTTTCAGACCACCATGAATATTCTTTTTCAAAAAATTTAGATTGAATTGGATAATAACTATCTTTTTGAACTTCTTGAAATAATTTATTTAATAATTGTTTTCTAGTAGAAATAAATTTTCTACCATCTTCATGAATAAAAGTAATTGGTTTTTTCTTACCATTATTTAGTTTAATAAAACCTCTTTTTTGTTGTTCTTCATGTTTTAATAATTTATATCTTAATTTCCAACCATGTAAACCAATAGTTTTAAATCTACTTGGTGTACTTTTTAATAAATATCTATCTAATCCACCTTCTTTTGATAAAGTTTTTAAAACTTTTGCTGTAATTCTAGTTCTAACTTTTCTATTTAAAATTTCTGACCATAATGATGCAGATCTAACATTTGGTAAATGAGCTCTTAAATTTTTATTTAAAAATTTAGAACAAGTTTTTGATCTTTTTCTTTGTAAACCTCCATATAAACCTTTATTTTGTCTTTTAAAAAATCTTGCTTCATATTTATACTTTGGAAATTTTGGCATATTTTTTGGTATTTTTAAATATTTTGGACGTTCAGTACCTTCTTCATATTTTGTTTCATTTATTTTACGAACTTGTTTTAAAATTTTATAATGTTGATCATATCTAATACCTCCCATTCTTTTAGTTACATAATTTGTTGATGATAATGAAAATTGTCTTGATAAAATTATTGATGATGATGATGATGATGTTGATGTTGTAGGTATTATGGAATTTGTTAATTTTGTTGAAACCACAGATAAACGTGGACAATTTGAAATTGAATTTAATGTTCTAAATGCTTTCATTATATCAATGTATATATATATTTATATATTATATGTATATAATGATTATATACGTAGAACGTCTCTTGATTCAATATGATCTTGGATGTTGAAATTTTTCTTTAATTCTCAAATATTTGGCGTGAAAATTGTGTTGTGCACGTAGTAAGATTTCTCGTATGTATTTTTTTTTTTGGTGTGTTTTAATATGAAGACAACTCTTGGTTGCAAATAATTCTTGATTCAGTTACCAAATGAATGAACAACTTTCCCTTTTCATCAAAGTTATACATCAATTCAGTTCAATTTTATTTAATTAATTATACTTGATATTATAATATAGAAGAAAAATTGATACTATGATGGAAATATAAATTAGTTTTAATAATTCCCCACCAAAATGTTTA
Source organism: Insectozyma bohioensis (assembly GCA_030582535.1). Lineage (NCBI taxonomy): Eukaryota > Fungi > Ascomycota > Pichiomycetes > Serinales > Debaryomycetaceae > Insectozyma > Insectozyma bohioensis. The sequence goes on along the minus strand of JAKTXL010000022.1, from coordinate 49,397 downwards.
AATTACGTTATACTACCTTAGGTATTAATGAAATATTGAAGAACTAAAGAGAATTTGATGAATTATATATTCAATTGATGCTAAAATAATATAACATTAGTTTAATAAAGAAATTTGAGATTTTTCTTATGACACATACTTTGCAGGTATAATATTTGTATGATTTCGCTAAAATTTTAGAATAATAAAATAAACAAGAGTTAAAAATAAATCCGTGTTCAATTTAAAAGAAGAAGTAAAAAATAGAGATTTAAAGATAAGGTTGCTATTAATATATTTCAATTTATCTTAGAAATGAAATTGATTGAGTTATTTTCATAGTTGATTGGACGATATCTTAATAATTACTACTAGAGTCGTACGTACACCCCCCAAAATACAAATACAACAAAATGAAGACAATCCCTGAACTAAAAGAGACAAAGAAAAACAAAAGAGAAAGAGAAAGAGAAAGAGATAAAAAAGTCGTGTGTGTTACGATGAGTGAGATATTTTTTATATAGGGTGAAAATGAAATGAAATGGAATGAAAAGATAAACAAAAATCAGTAGACATAAAACAGTTATTACTTGAATAGTAGTAAAGTACATTTCCATTCACCCTTATCTAATTAAGAGACAGTCCAAATAAACAAAAAGAAAACGAATTTGATTTCGTTTTACAAAGGTGAAACAAAACTTTATTAAATAAATCTATAAACTATATTTCATCATTATTATTATCTCATACTTACTACTGTATTGTATTGTCATGTGTAAAATAATAATTTTTTTTGGTTAATTATGTAATAAAACAATAAAACATTTTAAGATTAAAATTTCTTTTTTGTTTTATTTTGTTTGGTTTGTATATTGGATTTTTTTTTTTTATTATTATTTAATAAATTTAGCTTATCATCGTTAGAACATAATAATCAAACAAACAAAACTAAACTAAACAAAAATGTAACTAATGAAAATAATTTAAAATAATTTTGGGAAATCTAAGAAAATTATTTTAAAAATCTAAATAATGTACAATTATGGTTAAGTTAAGTTTAACTTTTCTTTTTTTTTTGCTTGTTTGTTTGTTTTTTAGATTTGATTTAATAAACTAAAAATAGACCTAATAAGTTCGTTTTTGTTAAAGATCTATTATATTATTATAGATAATATAATATAATCTGAAATTAAAATTGAAAAATTGAAATAGAAAATAGAGAACATGTATGATATATATATATATATATATATTAGTTTGCAATTGCAAAAAGAAAGAAAAAAAAGGATCAAAAATTAACAATCATTAAGTAGTTAATGCATATTAATTTTAATTGAGTTTTTTTAATTTCGTTAAATTACAATCAAATTAAATTAAATAAAAAAAAAGAAAATTCTTGTTTCAAAACAATTTAAGTATCGTATCGTTTGTGAATTAAACAAGTCTCAATGATATGATATAATTCACTTATACATATACATAATAATATATGTATAAGCATAGTCATGAATATATGAATTATACATTAGGGTGTATATGAATGAGTAAAGTAATAGTAAAAATAAAAAGTCACAGAATTTAGATATAACATTTGATACATAATTAATTTATTGTTTTATCGTTTTTGTATTTTATTTATTTATTTATTTATTTTATTTAGAAAGACTTTCTATTCCAAATTTCTGGTCTTTCCTTTCCTCATCCTTCAATTCTGTTTATGTCATTGTTCAATTATTATAATATTGTCATAATGCTTATTTTTTATTCTCATTTTTGAGCAATTAATCCCTTAATACAGAAACAGAAACAGAAACATTGAAACTAATCTACATATATATATATATATATATACAATTAACAATAAAACAATTTAAACATTAAAAAGAAAATCAAAACTGTTTTTGTCATCTTTTGTCAAAAACCAAAAAAAGTAAAAAAAAGTGTAAAAGTAAAAAAGTAAAAGTAAAAGTAAAAGTAAAAGTAAAAAATTATGTATCCCAAATCCCAAATCCCAAAATCCCATCACCCATATTAAAATAAAATCTAATGCCATCATCATCCTCTTTCTCTTTACTACTCCCAATACAACTACTACTACGAACAGATTAGTAAAAATGCTAAATACACAAAAATATTAATACCGAATATGGGTTTTTAAACAGTCAATTCTTTATTATCTACCTATCATATCTAAATACTAAATACTGACTTCTAACAACTCTTTTAATTGTCTCTACATCAAATCTTTATTAAAAGGTTTTTTATTTTTTTTTTTTTTTATTTTATTTTTATTTTATTTTTATTTTTATTTTTTTTTTTATTTATTTTCTTTATTGGACATTTACTTTTTATCAAATTCATTTTTTTTCTTTTTCTCTTTCTCTCTCTCTCTTTTTTTATAATCAATTGATAATCATTTTAATAGTTTTTATCAATTATTAGTTTGTGATATAATAACAGTATATATATATATATTATATGTCGATATATATATATAGATAGATAGGGTAATAGACACATTATACACAACTCACTCAATATTATAGATATAATACCAATTATTAAAAGAGATATATATTTATTTTATTTTATTTTCTTTTTTTTTTTTTAATTTATCAATTTGCATATATTCATCATATATATATCATACTTAATTTAAAGTAATGGCTGATTTTGCTAAATCAATATTTGGATTTGGCAACTTTCATAAAAGAGATAATACTTCATCACCAACTCCACCTCCAAGTTCTTCTTCAAATACTAATCAATCTATACATCAATCACAACAACAACAACAACAACAACAACAACAGCAACAGCAACAAGCTCATCCTTCCCACGGACAACAAAAATATCCTCAACAATTTGATCAACAACAACAACAAGATCAACAACAAAAACAATTGCAGCAACAACAGCAACAATCACAAGGTGATGAACCAGTTAATAAATTCTTACCTAAAGGACTAACGAATGTAACGCCATCTACTCCTGTGTCAAACAATTCCTCAGTTTATGGTACAACCACTAATAAAACAAATAATTCAGAAGCATATTTGAATCAAGCTTTTAAAACAAATGAATTCCAACAACAACAACAACAACAAGTGCATAATCATCATAATTTTAATCATTCTCATCAATATAATAATTATCAACAACAACAACAACAAGTACAACAACAACATCATCAACAACAACAACATGTACAACATCAACCGCAAGTTACATCAGGTCTTCAACCTAACCAAGATCCTGTTATTATTACTACTGATGAAACTGGTCAAACTATAAATCCAAATTCAAAAGCAACTCATCCAAAAGGTAAATTGAAAGTTACAATTATAGAAGCAAAAGATTTACAAGCAACTCAACCTTATGTTGTTTGTTCTTTTGAAAGTTCTGAATTCGTTACCAATGGACCAGATTCTTTTGGTAAATCTCCTTTAACTGCTCATGGTAATCATACTCCAAGAAATTTATATAATGCAAATCATGGTTCAAAAGCTTTACCAATGAGAAGTAGTAGTGGATCAAGTCAAAGACCTCAATTATATCAAAGACAATTATCAACACCACAATTACATTTAGGAGAAGAATCTAATAATCCAATTTGGAATCATGAAGCATTATTTGATGTTGTTGGTTCAAAATCTGAATTAGATATATCAGTTTATGATGGAGCAAAAGATGATGCATTTTTAGGTCATGTTAGAATATTTCCTTCAACAACTATAAATAAAAAATCATCAAGTGAATGGTTACAATTAGGTGCAAGAATTATTGGTGAAAGAGTTTCTGGATCTATATTAGTTAAATGGGAATATAGTTCATTAAATAATAAAACTTATGGACCTGATGATTTTGATTTTTTAAGATTATTAGGTAAAGGTACATTTGGACAAGTTTTTCAAGTTCGTAAAAAAGATAATTCAAGAATTTATGCAATGAAAATTTTATCAAAAAAAGTTATTGTTAAAAAGAAAGAAATTGCTCATACAATAGGTGAACGTAATATATTAGTACGTACATCAACATCTGCATCACCATTTATTGTTGGATTAAAATTTTCTTTTCAAACTCCAACAGATTTATATTTAGTTACTGATTATATGAGTGGAGGAGAATTATTTTGGCATTTACAAAAAGAAGGTAGATTTTCTGAAGATAGAGCAAAATTTTATATAGCAGAATTAGTTGTTGCATTAGAACATTTACATGATAATGGAATTGTTTATCGTGATTTAAAACCAGAAAATATATTATTAGATGCTAATGGACATATTGCATTATGTGATTTTGGATTATCAAAAGCAAATTTAAATAATGATGGTACAACAAATACATTTTGTGGTACAACTGAATATTTAGCACCAGAAGTTTTATTAGATGAATCTGGTTATACAAAAATGGTTGATTTTTGGTCATTAGGTGTATTAATATTTGAAATGACATGTGGTTGGTCACCATTTTATGCAGATAATACACAACAAATGTATAAAAATATAGCATTTGGGAAAGTTAGATTTCCAAAGGAAGTTTTAAGTCCAGAAGGTCGATCATTTGTTAAAGGATTATTAAATAGAAATCCAAAACATAGATTAGGTGCAACAAATGATGCAAGAGAATTAAAAGCACATCCATTTTTTGCAGATATAGATTGGAATTTATTAAAAACTAAAAGTATTCCACCACCTTTTAAACCTCATTTAAGTTCAGAAACTGATACATCAAATTTTGATCCTGAATTTACATCAGAATCTACATCAGCATTAAAAAAACAAATGGAAATGGCATCAACACCATTATCACCAGGTATTCAAGCAAATTTTAAAGGTTTTACATATGTTGATGATTCAACTATGGATGATCATTTTGGTAAATCACTTCGTATGAATACATTTAAAGGACCTGGATCATTTATACCAGGAAATCCAAATTTACCACCAGATGAAGATGTTATAGATGATGATCAAATTGAAGAAGAAGATGAAATGGAAATTGATGAAGATCATCAAATGGATTATGAATTTGTTAATGGTAGATTTGATCTTTAGATCTAATTTTTTTATTTTATTATATTTTTTTTTTTTCATATCGTATTATTTTATTTATTTATTGATTGTTGCTTTACTATATTTTTAAATTATTCTTTTATTATTATTATTATTATTATTTATTATATTATTATTACATTATCATATATCATATTATTATTAATTGTTATTATTACATTATATTTTTTGTATTCATTCATTTTATTTTTTATACAATTAGAAGACATTATATTTTTGAAATGTGCTTTTTTAGATTGATTTTAGTTTTTAATTATCGTTTTTTTTTAATTTTTTTTTTTTTTTTATGAATTTTTGTGTATAGTTCAATATAAGAAGATAAAAATTTGAATTAATTAATTAATTTACAGAATGAATAAATGAAAATGGGAGGAAATTTATATTAAAAATAATATTGCAAAAAAAAAAATAAAAATTCTTCTGATAAAGAGATTTTGATTGCAAAATAAAAAAGTTGTTATTGAAAATTGCCGGGTCGTGCAATCACACAAAATTCGGTTCAAAATAAAAATAAAAATAAAAATAAAAAAAAAAAAAAAAAATTATACAAAAAAAATAAACAAGTAATTTTTGTTAATTTAAAACCAAACTATAAGAAATTTAAATTTATACGAACCTACTCAATTAAAAAACACTACCATTGAATTTTTTATTATATATCCAATTTATTTAAAAAGAACCATTCCTTTTTTATAATTCAATTAGTTACTTCAATATACCCTTACAATCAATTAATTAATTAGTTAACCAATTGAACAATTTCAATTTTCAATTTTCATTTTCTTATCTTTTTATTGTTATATATTAAATTTTCAGAATTATCAATCAATCATGCCACATCCAGGTAGACCAAAAGGTCGTATGAATAAGAAGACACAAGCATTACAAGCACAATCACAAGCAGAAGCATTAGCTCGAGCACAAGGAGGAGGACAATCTCAAATGTATCGTCCACAACAACAATTACAACAACAACAACAACATCAACAAATTCATCAACAACAACAAAATGTAATGAAAGAAGAAACAGGTGTTCAATTACATGATGAAGCTGATTTAATATCATTTAGAAATGATGCATTATATAGATATATTACAAATCATGAATATATTGAAAATGTAATGGCTAAATTAATTCATTCATCAAAAATTATTCCACCTAGTCTATATCCAAATTTACCTATTAGACAAGAATCAGAATATCAATTATTAAAACCTGAAGATGTTTATTTTGGAGATTTAAAATTTATGAAATTTATAAATGAAAAATTAAAAAATGAATTAATTATAATGAATGAAAAAGATAAAAATAAGATGGAAAATTATTTATTTAATAATGATGAAAAATATTTATTTCAAAAAAATAAAATTGAAAAATTATCAAATAATTTAAAAAGAAATGAATTTAAAAATTCAAATATTTTAGAAATTTTAGAAAATGATTTAAATGAAATTTTAATTAATTGTTCTCAAAAATTTAATCAAAATTATAAATTTATAAATTTAAATTATAAAAAAATTTCTATACCTATTAATGAAATTGATTCAAATATTAAAATTGATGAAGCACCTTCTGATTATAATCCAAAACTGATTAATTCATTTATAAATCTTAATAATAATAATAATAATAATAATAATAATCAACAACAACAAGAAAAAGAAGATGATAATGAAATAGTAAAACATGATAATAATAATAATAATAATAATAGTAATAATAATAATAATGGTAATATAAATAATAATGGTAATAATAATGGTAATGGTATTAATCATTTTAATAATGAATTAGATTCTTCAAAATTTAATGATTCTGATATGTTTCAATTTGATAATAATGAACAATTTTCAATGTCAATGGTAAATAATCAAAGTTCATCATTATCTTCTAAAGATAATAATAACAATAACAATAACAATAGTAATAATAATAGTAATAATAACAATAACAACAACAATAATAATAATAATATTAATATTAATAATGGTAATAATAAAGAAGCTAATAAAATTAATGACAATAATAATAGTGAGGATATTGGTCAATCTCAACAACAACCATTAACATCATCACAATCTCAAAATCAAAATCAAAATCAAAATCAACCTGTTGAACCATCACAACAACAAGGACAACAAAATGAACAATTGAAACCAGAGAATATACAACAAGAACTGAAAGAGAAACAAAATGAAGATATTCAAGAAGAAGAACAACCACAAAAGAAAATAGAAGAAGAAAATAAAATTGAAGATAAGATAATACAAGAAGAACAAAAAATAGTAGAACAAAATAATAATAAACCAGAAGTTAATAAAGATAATAAACAAGAAGAAAAAGAAGAAGAATCAGATGATGACAAAGACGATGACGATGATGATGATGATGATGATGATGAAGAGGGAGAAGAAGAAAATGAATCACAACCATCACAACAACCAACACAAAATAATCATAATCAGCAAGAAAATCAAAATCAAAATCAAAATCAAAATCAACAACAAGAACAAGAACAAGAACAAGGAAGTGGAAGTGGAAATGGAAATGGAAATGGAGCAGAAGCAGGAGCAGGAGCAGAAGCAGGAGCAGGAGCAGAAGCAGGAGCAGGAGCAGGAAATGGAGATACTAATTCATTAGATATGAATGAATTATTTAATGATAATGATAATGATTTAGATCATCATCATCATCATCTGGGTATGGTTGATGATGATATTGGAGATTTATATAATTTTGATAATGAAGAAGATGATAATTTAATGGGACAATCAGAATTTGAACAAGATTTTTTAAGTCATATTGATCATAGTATGGAAATAAATGAAGATTAAGATTAAGATTAAAATACATAGAGAAAGTATATACTATAAATAAAACAAAACAATTGTAATATTATAATTACTAGTTTCTTTTCTAATTATTGCAAAATTTGAAAATTTGACCTATTTATAAATCCATAAATGCATTAATATTAAAGTGAAATATTTTATTTTATTTTTCCCAGTTTTTCCATAATCACAAACTAATTAAAATTGAGCCGTAACCTGTAAAAATGGGAAGTGTAAACTGCAAAAAACGACCACCTTAATAAATTAATTTCCTTCCTTCTGTCAATTGTAAATTATTTTATTTTTCTCTTGTTATATAATCAAAGAATAATTAATTAATTACAACATATTACTATCATCTTCATTATCAACAACTACATCTTAGAGAAGAACTGTTTGAAAGAAGATCAAATCAAGTGTCAGCCAAGTAAAAAGTATAAGTATAAGTATAAGTTTAACTTAAATAGTTACTTCCTTCTATCCCACGCACAACACACAACATATCACATCCACCTGCTAAAACAATATAATATACAATACAATACAATACAATACACGTTATAACTTTTTTTTTGATTTGATTTGATTTTTTTTTTTTTTATTTTTATTTTCATTTCTATTTTTAATTTTAATATCAAAATTATTTTTCATTCTTTTATTCATTCAATTAATAATTATAATACATGTTTATATAATATAAGATACTATAATATAATTCACTAATAATAATAAATAATAATAAATAATAATAACTATCTAATAATTAATAACTAAACAATTGCATCTTCTTTTTTTTTTTAATTTTAATTTTTAATTTGGTTTGGTTTTATAAATAGATATAATAAAGAAATATAACATAATATAATATAAATGAATCAAGATATTGACGATAATAACATATTAAAACAACGAACATCACCACCTCCACCACCACCAATATCATCACCATTACCACTTTCTCAACGTCAACAACAATATCAACAACAACAACAACAAATTCCAAGACCTTATGTTTCAAAACCACCAACAAGATCAAGAATAAGACAACAAAAATTAAAATATACATTTATTGGTTATATAATAGTTCTAATATTTCTAGCTATAACTCAATTTATTGGTGTTGGATTTTTTAAAACTGGTTTTTTATTATCAAGACAAGTTTTACCAAATATATCGACATGTAATACTTTGCATAATAATAATAATAATAACAATAATAATAACAGCATAGATTTAGATTCTTTAAATTTAAATTCAAATTCAAATTGTTTAACTCCAAGATTTAATAAAGCAATTTTTTTAGTTATTGATGCATTAAGATTTGATTTTGTTATCCCAGCACCAAATTCAAATGAATATTATCATAATAATTTTCCAATTTTATATGATTTATCACAATCATCAAATGGTATATTATTAAAATTTATAGCAGATCCTCCAACTACTACTTTACAAAGATTAAAAGGTTTAACAACAGGTTCTTTACCAACTTTTATAGATGCTGGATCAAATTTTGATGGTGATGCTATAGATGAAGATAATTGGTTATTACAATTATATAAAAATAATAAAACTATAGCATTTATGGGTGATGATACTTGGCAAGCATTATTTAATGAATATATTAATCCAAATTTAAATTTTCCTTATGATTCTTTAAATGTTTGGGATTTAGATACTGTTGATAATGGAGTTATTGAACATTTATATCCTTTAACAACTCAACAAAATTGTTCAAAATGGGATTTATTAGTTGGACATTTTTTAGGTGTTGATCATGTTGGTCATAGATATGGTCCAAATCATTATTCAATGAAATCAAAATTAAATCAAATGAATGATGTTGTTACAAAAATTGTTAATAATTTACAAGATGATACTTTATTAATAATTATTGGTGATCATGGAATGGATTCAACTGGTAATCATGGTGGTGATTCAAAAGATGAATTAGAAAGTACATTATTTATGTATTCAAAAAATAAAAAATTTTTAAAAAAAAATTTAAATAATTATAATATTAGTGAATTAGGTAAAAATTATAGATCTGTTAATCAAATTGATTTAGTTCCAACTATTTCATTATTATTAGGTTTACCTATTCCATATAATAATTTAGGTTTCCCAATTGATGAAGCTTTTGAAAATTTAAAAGAATTATTATTAGCAACGAAATTAACTATAAATCAAATTAAAAATTTTAGAGATTTAACACCAAATTTATCAAATGATTTATTATTAGAATATAATAAATTAATTGAAAATTTTAAATTATATGAAAATAATAAAAATTTTTTTGAAAATTTAATTCAAGAATCAAAATTATATCAATTTAAAAGTTTAGAACAATGTAAAAAATTATGGGCAAAATTTGATTTAAGATTTATTAGTATTGGTATTGGTATATTATTTTTATCATTAACATTTTTAATAACTTATGCACGTTCAATACCTGCTGTTAGAGTACTGACTATGTCATTTGAATTTATTGGTTCTGTAGTTGCAATGTCAATAATGGGATTAGTTATAAGTTTTTCAATTTTTATTGTATTAAAACCAGAAGATTTTAATTTAAAAATTTGTTTATCAATTGGTGTTGCATTAGGTATGGTTATTGGATTTTGGGCTCCAATAATGGATAGATTTAGTATTGATTTTTTATATCATCAAACAATTGATTTTTTTAAATATAATTTTAATAGTTGGTCATTTCTTGGTATATTATTTTTAATATTTCATTGTTTAATATTTGCTTCAAATTCTTTTATTATTTGGGAAGATAAAATGATTAATTTTTTTTTATTAACATTTGGTTTTGCTTGTATTTATTCATTTATTATAAATAATAATCAATTAATTAAAAAACAAAGAATTTTAGGAATTCTGCATGCAATTACTTTTACTTTATTTACAAGAATTTCTTCAATGATTAATTTATGTCGTGAAGAACAAAGACCTTATTGTCAATCAACTTTTACAACTAATTGGTGGACAATTTTATTATTATTAGGAATTTCATATATGTTACCTGCAATTATAATATCATTTTATAAATTATCAGATTCTTATCATTCTGCTGCACCATTATGGATTGGTACAGGATTAAAATTTTTATTATTTATGAATGGAATTTATTGGACATTTGAATATATTCAAAATAATGAATATTTTAATCAACAACATTTAATTATTAGTATACCATTAATTAAATCTTTAAAATTAGCAATTGCAAGAATAGTATTATTTGTATCTTTAATTTTAGCAAATTTTAGTTGGTCAAGAGGTCCATTATGTGTTAAATTAGAATTAAAAGAAGATTTAGATATTGAAGGTAATGAAGAAGAAATTAATCTGGAAGAAGATGAAGAAGATGATTCAGATACTAATACAACAACTTCATCTTCATCTTCATCTTCGTCAGCTAGTACAAATCCAAGTAAAACTGCAACTATATTAGGATATGGAAATGTTTATGGATCATCATATTTTTTATTAGTTTTAAATTTTACAGTTGCAATAATGTTAACTACAAAACCAATTGGTGCAATCTCATTAAGTTTATTAATTGTACAAATTTTATCATTATTAGAAATTTTTGATTTATTAAATCTTCGAAAAAATTTAATATCACCAATTATATTTGGTTTATTAGGTTATCAACATTTTTTTAGTACAGGACATCAAGCAACTATACCATCAATTCAATGGGAATTAGGTTTTATGACAACAGAAAATATTGTATTTCCATTTACTCATTTAAATATATTTTTAAATACTTTTGGACCATTTTTAATTATAACATTATCATTACCATTAATTACAATTTGGAAAATTATTCCATCATCAAAACCAATTACAGTATTATCACAAATTATAACAAATATAACTACTTTAATAACTTATTATTTATTTACTGGATTAAGTAGTTTAATATTTGCTGCACATTTTAGAAGACATTTAATGGTTTGGAAAATTTTTGCACCTAGATTTATGTTGAGTGGATTATTAATTATTGTATTAAATATTTTTGTTATTTTTATAACTTTATGGTTTGGTACAAATAGAGTTTTAACTCAAGTTAATAGAATATTTGGTAAATAGAGACAATATAGTATATATATATATATATATTAATTAATTAAAAACATAGTTTAATTTTTATTACACCTGGTAGTGATTTAAAATTATTATCAATTTTTTAGTCAGAAGACAAAAAAGAAAAAAATTAAAAAATTTAAAGTTGATCTTGACAGCAAAGATCAAATCAACCAAATCAATATATATAAATCACACTTTAATGCTATTTAAATTCTTAAACAATAAATTATTTCCTTGTATAATAATACTAAATTATTTTTGTACATTAATAAATGCAATACATTTTAAAGATTTTAATTCATCATTTACTCCAGAACATTTACAAATCTTACGTAATGAAACAAAACAATTATTTATACATAGTTGGGAATCATATATGAAATTTGGATTTCCTTATGATGAAGTACGACCTATTACATGTGAATCATATGGACCAGATTTTAAAGATTATGAAAATACTGTACGAAATGATGCTATGGGAAATATATCATCTACAATATTAGATAATTTAGATACTTTAATTATTATGAAACAATATGATCAATTAGAATATGTATTAAAATATTTAAAAGATAATCAAAAAGGTTTTTTTGATCAAGATACTATTGTTCAAGTTTTTGAAACTACTATTCGTCATTTAGGTGGATTATTATCAGCACATTTAATATTAACAGATATTTTCCGTAAAGAAGTTAAAGGTTATGAAGGTATATATAAAATTATAAATGAATATGATGGATTTTTATTAAATATGGCATATGATTTAGGATTAAAATTAATACCAAGTTATAAAACAATTACAAATGTTCCAGTACCAAGAATTAATTTAAAAAATGGTTTAAAAAATGTTCCACCATCATTACAAAGAGATGCATGTACATCAGGTGCAACAACTCCAATTTTAGAATTTACTTTATTATCTAGATTAACAGGAGATTATCAATTTGAATATTATACTCAATTAACATGGTGGAAATTATGGTCAACTAAATCAGATTTAAATTTATTACCAATGACAATAGATCCAATATCAAATCAATGGAAAGATGCAATAACAGGTATTGGAGCATCAATAGATTCATTTTATGAATATGCAGCAAAATTTTCTATCTTATTTAATGATGATTATTTTTGGAATGTATTTAAAATTTCTTATAAATCTTTATTAATTAATCTGGCTCAAGGTGGTGAAGGTACAATGATTTTTCCAAATATTAATGTTAATGATGGTGTTATATTTAGTGATTGGATTGATTCTTTAGGTGCATTTTGGTCTGGTTTACAAGTTTTAACTGGTCAATTATCAGATGCTATTAAAACTCATGTAGTTTATTTAAAAATTTGGAATTATTTTGAATCAATACCTGAAAGATGGATTTATCAACATTATCAAGATAAAAAGAAAAATAAGAAAAGAGGAGGAAATAAAAAAAATAAAAAAAAATTAACTGCAGATGATTCAATTAATTTAGAATGGTATCCTTTAAGACCAGAATTTATTGAATCAACTTATTATTTATATCGTGCAACTAAAGATCCAATGTATTTAAATATTGGTCAACGTATATTAGAATTATTATCAACAAAATATTTTGCACCTTGTGGTTTATCAGGTTTACAAAATATTAAAACAGGTACAAGACAAAATAGAATGGAAACTTTTGTAATGGGAGAAACTTTAAAATATTTATATTTATTATTTGATACAAAAGATGAAATTTTTTTACATAAAAATAATTTAATGAATAATAAAAATTGGATTTTTTCAACTGAAGCTCATCCTTTATGGTTAACAAAAAATTTAGATGTATTAAAAAAAAATAATACATTTTTAATTAATAATAATAATAATCATGATCAAAATATATTATCTTCAAATAAAGATTTAATTAATAAACCAAATAATTCATTTGTTAGAAATATAACTTTAATATCACCTTATTTTATAGATATACCAAATAATAATAATGTTTATAAAAAAGATCCATTTGAAGATAGATTTAATCAATGTCAATTAAATCCATGGATTAAATCATCAAATTCATTTTTAGAATCTTCATATTATAATTGGAAATATTTATTTAATTCAGATTATGTATTTGAAAAATCTTTAATTAAACCAAGATATTTAAGTAAAACTTCATTAGATGGAAGTTATATAGAATTATCAAAAAATTTTTTTAATAAATTTACAATGTTTAAAACAAATTTAATTTGTCCAAGATTATCAAATACTCAAACTTATGAAATATTTTGGGGTGATATAAAAATTCAAAATTTTATTGAAATTTCAGAAATTCAATTATTAAATGAAGAAAAAGAAAAAGAAAAAGTTTTTGAAAATGGTGATTTATGGGTACCTAATTTACAAGGTTTAAGAATTATATTTGAAGAATTAGAAATTGGAAAAATTGATTCATTAAATAATTTAATTACAAAAGATTATATTAAATCTTTTCAAACAAATAATAATAATAATAATAAATTTAAATATGAAGATTCAATTTTAAGAATTCGAAAAATTAATGGTATTCAAATTACAAATAATAATACTTTAATTTGGACATTACCTTTTGAAATATCAAGTGAAAATGAAAATTATGATGATGAAGAAATTGAAGAATCTTTAATTAATATAACTGATGATAATAGAGTTGTTATTCAAGGTAAAGTAGTTGAAAATTTATTTGTTTATTATGGATAAAATAAAATATAAAAATAAATAAAATATATAGTATATAGATTTTTTATAGATTAAAAAAAGTAACTGGTAGCATTTCTTTTGTTTCCCATCAACACAATTTCTTTTCTTTTTTTTTCCTGTACTAAATGATGATTTTTTTTTTCGTTAGTTTAGTTTGTTGTAAGAATTGAAAAATCAACAACAACTCAACTCAATTTTGATTTTCCTCAAAAAATTTAGTTAGAGAAGACAATCCCAAAAAACACTAACAAGACACCTTGCCTACCAAACAAATTATAGAGTCAATCAATCCATTACTACTAGTTAACACAACTAATCAATTAAAACAAAAGTACATTTAAAAGTTATATTGAAATTGTAATATATTATATATCTTAATTATGAGTTACGACCCAATACATGATACTTATACACCTACAAAAACATCAGATTCACAATCACCACCATCTTCAACAAAAACTTATAGTATAGATAAATTATTAGATAATGATAATCTGTCAATACAACAACAACAACAACAGCACCAATCATCAATACCTGGGGTTATTACAACTGATTCTACACCAGCACCAGCACCACCACAAAATGATCATAACGGAAGTAGTGGAGGAGGTGGAGCTGCTTTATCTATATCTAATTTAGTATCTACATCATCAACATTAAATCCACCAAGTAGTATTCCAACAAGAATAAGTTCAATATCAAATTTAATTAATGCATCACCAGAAAGTAGTATTGATAATGATAATGATAATGATGAGGATTATGATGACACAGATGTTAATTCAACAATAGCAGGAGATGATGAAGATTATACAGCAACACCACCACCAACAAATTCTAATACAACTACAACAACTACAAATAATATAATAAATAATAATAAATCATCAAAATCATCATCCAAAAAATCAAAAAAGAAGAAAAAAAATAATATAGCAAATGCAAAATTATCATTAAAAAAATCAGATGGTGAACCATTTTGGAGAAAAGATATTCAATATGATTTTTTAAAAGAATTATTTGATGATTCAACACCATGTTTTACAAATAATTTTCCAGAATCAAATATAACAAATTGTAATAATAATTTAAAAATTTCATTTGGTGAATTATATGTTCGTACATTAGCTGAATCAAATAAATGTTCAAGAGTTTTAAAAGAAAAATTAATTCGAGATTTTGAATTAGGTAAAGCTGTTGCAAAAGTTTGTATATTAGTTAATGTTGGACGTATGAATACAACTATAAATTTTGTACCTGAAATGAAATCTACTTTAAGAACTTTTCATTCAATACCTTCTTTACAAACTGGTCCTGAAGGTGGTACAACAAAACAATTACAAGATACTCCAAGATTAAAATCTATTTTAAAAGCTGTTTGTGAAGGTGAAGAAAATAATTTAGGATTTTTAGATGATATGATGAAAAATCCTCCAATTGAAAAACCTAATACAAATATTATTCAATTATTATTTTTATTAAGTAATACTGTTAATGATATACCATATATGAATAATGAAGAAGAAAATGGCCATTTATTAGATTTATTTGTTAATAATAAAATTGAACCAAGTAATAGAGTTAAAAGATTACTTTGGTTATTATATACTTATTTAGAAACAAGTTTTACTGAAGAAGAATTAGAAAATAATCCATTTGGTAAAAAAATTCCTTTACCTGAATTAATTCCTGAAGATAAATTAGAAAATTATGATAAAGATCCTGATTATGAAGTTGCATATGCTGATGATATGTTTAAAGCAAGAATGCAATTTTTAACTGATGATGAACATAATACAGTAAATGAAAAACAAGAAGCACCACCACCAACAAAGAAAATAAATACCAGAAAACGTGAATTAGAAGATCATGATTTAAGTGATTATGATAATGAAGAACATAATAATACTAATAGTAATAATAGAAAGAAGAAAGTTCATCAACCACCAGTTCAATCTAGATCATTAAATAAAAGATTGAAAAGAAATAATCCAAATATTCCTTCACCATTATCAAAAAATGTAGTTACATTTTCAAATAATAATAATAAAAAAAATAATAATAATAAATTAATAAATGAAGATGAATTAGATAATTTTACAGATGATCATTTAAATACAATTAAATTTCCAATTGAAGATTTAATAAAAATAATTAAACTGAAAGAAATAAAAGATCAAATACCAGATGAAACAGATTCTGTTATACATAGATGTGAATTAGTTGAATTATCAAAACCAATGGTTCAAGAAGTTCGTACATCATCAAAAGCAAGTACAGCATCATTTAATAAAAAAACTATTATATTAGGAAATTGGTTATATCGATATTTTAAATATAAAAAATCAATTGGAAATAAATTAGTTGGAATTGAATGGGAAGATATTAGATATGATTTAATTAAAGGAGTTGAAAATTATATGTATGAAAATTTTGGTAAATCATTAAATTTAAATAAATTTTTAGAAGAAGAATTAATAATTAAAGAAAAGGAAAAAGTATTAAGTGGTGATTCAACAACTACAACAACAACATCATCATCACCTCAAAATAATAATGAAGATGATGAATTTCAATTTAATTATTTCCCATTAGGTGATTATGATAAAGCAAATGAAAAAAAATCATTTATATTACATTTAACAAGTTTTATAAATGAATGGTTTATATTAAAATTACAAGAAAATTTAAAAAATAAAAAGGAAAAAATATGTCAAAAAATTTCATTAGATTTAGAAAATGAAACTATAATTATATAGATATAGAATTTGGAAATAAATTTTTTAATAAAATATCTAATGAATTTAATAAATCATAATTAATTAATAATTTTTGAAACATTTCATTTATATTATTAAATTTTTCAAAATGATTATTATTTAAATCAGTTATAAATAAATTTATATCAGATTGACATTGACCAGTAATTAAATCATTTAATAAAATATTATAAATTAAAATAATTTTAAAATTTTCAATTTTAAATTCAATTTTATTAATCAGTTTTAAGATTGAAATTTTTTTTTTATTTGATGAATCATTATCATTATTAATAATAATTAAATCTTTATTAATTAAAAATTTTTCAAATTTTAAAATTAATTTATTTAAATTTTCAATTTTAAAATTTAATAATTTTGAAAATGAATTTAATCCAATTAAAATTAAATTTATTTTATTATTTGGTATATAATTTTTTAATAATAAATTATAAAAATTAATTGATAAATTTTGTAAAGATTTTAAATTTTCAAAATTTATTTTAATTAATGAATCATCTTTTATATTAATATATAATTTTAATTTAATTTTAAAAATTAATGGATTAATTATTACGAATTCAATAATTCTAATTAATTTTAAATTTAAAAATTCATTATAAGTTTTAATTTTATCAATTTCTAAAAATGGTATAAATAATTTTAAATATTTTAAACGTAAATTCCAATTATTTGATAATGGATAAACATTTAAATTTTTTAAAATAAAATTATCTTGATTTAAATTTTTTTTATTTAATTTATTTAAATATTCATTATTATTTGATTCAATTAAATTTTTTAAATTTGATTCAATTAGGAATTTATCTTGTTGGTCTTTTAAATATTTTGAATTTAATCTTAAATCAATTAATTTATCATTTAATTTTGAACGTTTTTTAATTAATTCATCTCTTTGATTTAATAATTCTTGTTTTAAATTAATTAATGAAGTTATTGAATCTGATTTTTGAATCTTTGTTGATGTTGATGTTATTGTTGTTGCTTCTGATATATTGAGTAATTTATTTGAGGGTAGTAGTAATGAATCATTATCATAATATTCTTGTTCTTGAGTGTTTGATGAAGGTAGTGGATTGAGATCTGATAATGATGGTAAGTCAGATAATGATGGGTTATTAGTATCACTTGACATTATTTGATGGATGGGAGTGGGTTGGTTGCAATTAAATAAAATAAAATGTTTTGATTTTCTGATTTTGATTTCTGAAACCAAAACGGAGAAAAAAAAAAAAAAAATTTCGAGTATCAAAATATTCATTTTTAATATAGACAACACGGTTAGGTTTAATAATTAATTAAAGATGTTATCAGAACCAGAATTAAAAAGAGTAAGTAATAATCAATCAATCAGTAAATCAATATTAAATGGAATAATTTACTAACATGTTCCAGTATATGGATAAGAAAATACAAGTTCAAATGAATGGTTCAAGAAGAGTTTCAGGTTTATTAAAAGGTTATGATAGTTTTTTAAATATAACGTTAAGTGATTCATTAGAACTTAGACAAGAAGGTGAAATATTGAATTTAGGTTATGTTGTATGTATCTTTTTTTTTACTTTCAATAAAGGTAATTGTTTACTAACATTATTATAGGTGATTCGTGGCAACTCAATAGTTTCAATTGAAGTATGTATTTAAAAATTTCATTCAATAATCAAAACCAACTAAGATTACTAACCCCTGATTTTAGGCATTAGAGAAAATATGATTTATGTATAATAATTAGTATTGATAATAATAAATAAATGTATATGTATTTATCTTGTATAAAATGAAAAATCTATATGTAACATGCAAAGTAAAATCAAACAAACAAACAAATTGTATAATAATTAATTAATTAAATAATAATCGACTCTTTCTATTTCTCTTTCTTTCTTTCTTTTTAAAATCTTTGAGACATTTCAATACCACATTTTGAAAATCCACATTTTTCATAAAATCCAACATTATGTTCAGAACAATCTAAAATAACTTTATAACAACCATTTTCATTAGCTAAAGAACTTAAAGATTTAATTAAATAATGACCTAATTTTTTACCTTGTTCAGATTTATCAACTGAAATATCTTCAATATGACCAACTTTACCACATTCATGAATTAATTTCTTCTCTATAAATAACATTCCTGTAGCAACTATTATACCTTCATGATTTGTAATAACTCTTGGATAATAAATTTCTGGTAATGATGACCAATGGTTTATTAATTCTTCAAATTGTTCTTTATTAATATTTCCAACAGTTGTTAAAACTTTTAATGTTTGTAAATAATTATTATCATAATCTGATAATTTAATTTTTCTTAATGAATAACCTTCTGGTAAGTTATAAGTAGTAGGATGAGTCATAATAGATATAGATATATAGGTAAGTAGTAGTAGTTCCAACAGAAATGGAAAGGAAGTTGGTTGAAATGAAAAATAGAACAGATGTTTAAATAAAAATTCAGATCTCTTAGTTTAAATCCAAAAAGAGGAAACTCAGAAAAAATGAAAAAGTAAACAAAAAAAAAAAAATGAAAAACAAAAAACGTCAGTCCCAAAAATAGTAACAAAATTAATTTATGAAATTGAAAATGAAATTGATTTGGAATGTTTTGATTTATTAATAGAAGGCGACATATAAACACGAGTTAGTTTAGTCCCCTTAAAAGAAAAAGCTTCTATACCCAAACGAATCATTTTTTTATTTCATATTTTTTTCTTGATTTCTTAATTAAAAAATTTATTGATTTTTTCCTATTTGAGATGTTGATAATAAATAATATATAGAAATTTATATATAAAATTGCAACCAATGACATTTCCAAAAAAATAATAACGAAATTAAAAAATATTAAAAAATATCAAATTTTTAAATTAAATGTTACATCGTTATCAAGTAATAATTCACAATTACTGTTTTTCTATGTTAAATTTCAATATCTCAAATATTACCGTGGAAAATCATTGATACCAAAAAAGTCATCGGTTAGCCCTAGAGCCAAAACTAGAACTAGAACCGGAACTGGAACTGGAACTTGGCCCCAGACCTAGA
Source organism: Insectozyma bohioensis (assembly GCA_030582535.1). Taxonomy (NCBI): domain Eukaryota; kingdom Fungi; phylum Ascomycota; class Pichiomycetes; order Serinales; family Debaryomycetaceae; genus Insectozyma; species Insectozyma bohioensis. Next base: position 28,879 of record JAKTXL010000022.1, on the reverse strand, counting down.
AATATTGGTATTACAAATCACATTTCCTCTCGCCTCAATTTCTTTTTTTGCATAATTGCGATGCGCTTCTAACTATAGAATTAAAGAATTTCTTAGGAGTTTAAATACATACTTAACACAACATATATTTACGAGCAGTCGGTGGTGTCAACCAAAAACCTTATTTAATCAACCCAATTAGTTTATTTTAATAAACACCATTTCTAAACTTTGTTGAAAGAATCAAGTTTTGTTGTTTCAATACAATGGAAATGTACATTTATGGTGGATGATGTGAAGTATAGTATAGGTATGGTCATGCAAAGGAACAAACAGTATTGTAAAACCGAAACATTGATATACATATTGATACAAAGTTCTTTCATATATCCGGTAGATCAAAACTCGTTAAGTCCAGAAAGTATTGATATTGATCTTGATATCAGATTTATAATCAAAGATTAATAGAATTAGAACAAAGAAATTTGGTACGAAGGCAAGACACCGCCGTGCCAATAAAAATCTTGTTTTTTTGTTTTTTACGAATATAACACTTCATATTAAAATTCTTTACACACAAACCATAATAAACTCTAGATAAAAATATACACATTTTTTTTATATCGTAGCGGTTTGAAACATATATAGATATAAAAGAGGTGTTAGATCAACAAAAATGTTAATTTTTCTTTTTCTTTTTCTTTTTCTTTTTTTCTTTCTTTCTATGTAATGTTTTTTAATCAAAATTTCATAATCTTCTAGTTTTTCAATATCAATATAATTTTTTCTTCATAACGTGGTTGAGAATATATATTTTTAAAATTATGTGATGAACCCGTGTCTAGTAAAAGGTTTGGTTGTTGAATCACCAGGAAATATTGTATAAAAAAATATAGTTGTATGACAAAGATTCATATTCAAATATTTTTTTGCAAAATCAAAAAATAATTGTATCTATACAATAAATAGAACAATTCATTAAATAGACATTATCTTAAGAAATTGAATTTCCAAATATAGATTCAATGCTTTTTAGAAACATTTTGAATTTAATTGGAGGTTAATAATAAGAAGTGTCGGTAGTATTAGTTATATAACTACTACTATCCAAGGTTAGATTTATGTTTTTTTAAAACTTTTGTTGTTTAAAGAAATTATCTAGTTTTGGAATGTTTTAGTTTTATTGAAAGTGATATATAATATTGATTAGAAGTTGTTAGTGAATAGAGATAAATATAACATTACACCCATAATAGCAAATTTTGTTTCGTCTCACTTCACCTGGTAGCAGTGCCAGTAAAAAAAAAAAAGTAAGTTACATTGCATAAAATCCGTCAAATACATTTCCACTCTTAGTAATCATACAAAAAAAGAATTTACTTACAAATTGCAACCATCTTCTAAATAAATGTTTATTAATCAATACATTTTGATTATCCATTTAATATCCTATCCTCCTTCCGTTTGCCGTAACACTTGAACATTTTGCGGATAATTAATTTAATTTAAAGATCTTCATTTTATAATTGACTTGTTTTATTTCTTTTTAACTAGTATTATTAATCATATTATTTCTTATCGGACTTAATTCAAGATATTTCATCTCCACATCACAATATAAAAAGCAGCAATATTTCTTTCCATTCATCAAAATTTTTTAATTCATTCAAAACAATAATAACAATAACAATAACAACAACAACAACAACAACAACAAATACAAAATGTCATTTAAATCAAATAAATTAATTTATAAAGCATTTACTTATAAAAATAAAAATACACCAATTAAAATAACTGAAGAAACAATAAATTTAGAATTAAATGCAAAAGGTAATTATATTGCACCACCTGGAAAAATTTTAGTTAAAATTAATTATGCATCATTAAATCCAATAGATTCAAAATTATATAATTTATCAAATTGTTTAATTAATTGTTTATATAATAATTCAAAAATTGGTATAGGTAGAGATTTTAGTGGTAAAATTGTTAGTTTAGGTAATGATATAACAAATTTTAAAATTGGTGATTTAGTTCAAGGTTTTTATCCAGGTATGTTTTCAAAAGGTACAGTAGCAGAATATATTTTAATTGATCCAAAAATTGATTCTATAACAACAATTCCAAAAAATTTAAATTTATTAAAATCTTCTTCTTGGCCTTTAGTTTTAGGTACTGCTATAAATATGACAACTAGATTGAATTTAAAAGATAAAAAAATTTTAATTATTGGTGGTGGTACATCAGTTGGAAAATATATTATTCAATTAAGTAAAATTGAACAAACTAAAGAAATTGTTGTTAGTTGTTCAACAAGATCAATTGATTTATTAAAAAAATTAGGTGCTAATAAATTTATTGATTATAGAATTGAAAAAAATTTATTAAATCCTGTATTAGAATCTGTTAAAGAATCTGGTGAATTTGATTATATATTTGATTGTTGGGGTGGTGATGAATTATTTAATCAAATGTCTAATATTTTAATTAAAGGAGGTACTTATAATACAATAGTTGGAGATGTTGAAGGTTCTGTTAAAATTAATATGATGAAATCAACTTTTTCAATGATTAGAAAATTTAGATCAAAATGGGGTTTATTACCTCATTATAATTATAATTTATTATTATTAGAAGATGCTGATGATTTTACTGTTCCTTGGATTGAACAAGGTAAAAAATATATTGAAACTGGTAAAGTTGAATTATTTATTGATAAAGTTTATCCATTTGAAGAATTTAATGAAGCTTTTGAATATTTACAAAAAGCTACTGCTACTGGTAAAATAATTATTGAAATTGAGAAAGAAAAAGAAGAAAAAGAAGAGGAAACTAAATAGGGTTTATATATATGTTTGTAACTTAATATAATTGATTGATTTGTTAATATAATTGATTTTTTTCACCCCCTCCACATTTGGATTAACTCCGAGTCCTGCAGTTTAGTTAGTAATCAGAAATTCATCGTAAAAAAAAAAAAATAAAGAAGCCCTTAAATTTCAGATATAAATATAATAAATATCCACCCTTGTTTCCATACACTTTTTTTTTTTTTTTAAAAAATTCTTTCTTTCTTTAACCAATGACATTCACATCAGATACTTTAAAATATAAAGCATATGCTTATAAAAACAACAATTCACCAATTGAAATAGTTGAAAATACAATTAAATTAATTCCTTCAACATCAAATGATGGTACATTTATTCCACCACCTGGAAAAATCTTAGTTAAAATTAATTATGCATCATTAAATCCAGTTGATGCAAAAATTTATCATTTAACAAATTCTTTAATTAATTATTTATATTCTTCAAAATTAGGTATAGGTAGAGATTTTAGTGGAGAAATTGTTTCATTAGGTCAAGATATTTCAAATTTTAAAATTGGTGATTTAGTTTGTGGTAATGATTCAAATATTTTTCCAAAAGGTACTATATCTGAATATATTTTAATTGATATTAATAATAAATTAGATTCTATAACAAAAATTCCAAAAGAATTAAATTTAATTAAAAATTCTGCTTGGCCTTTAGTTTTAGGTACTGCAATTACATTAATTAGAGGATTAGATTTAAAAAATAAAAAAATTTTAATTCTTGGTGGTGGTACTTCAGTAGGTAGATTTTTAATTCAATTAAATAAAATTGAAAAAGTTAAAGAAATTGTTGTAACTTGTTCAACAAGATCAATTGAAAATTTAAAAAATTTAGGTGCTAATAAATTTATTGATTATAAAATTGAAAAAAATTTATTAAATCCTGTTTTACAATCTGTTAAAGAATCTGGTGAATTTGATTATATATTTGATTGTTGGGGTGGTAATGAATTATTTAAACACATGAATCATATATTAAAATTTAATGGTACTTATAATTCAATTGTTGGTGATGTACCAGGTTCTTCAAGAATTAGTTTATTAAGTTCAACTTGGAGTGTAATTAGACAATTCAGATCAAATTGGGGTTTATTACCTCATTATAATTATAATTTATTAATGTTATCTGATGCTCCTGGTTATCCTCGTTGGATTGAACAAGGTAAAGAATATATTGAAACAGGTAATATTGAAATTTTAATTGATCATGTTTATTCTTTTAATGAATTTAATAAAGCTTTTGATGAATTACAAAAAGCAACTGCTATTGGTAAAATAGTTATTGAAGTTTCTAAAAGAGATTAAATATATAGGTAATATATAGGTAATATATATTAATTATTATTATTTACAACATTATAAATTTCGTATTTCACTTTAATTAACTATTTCGTAACACATAATGACAAAAAAAACAAAAAAAAAATCAAACTTATGAATATTGTTCTAATTGATCATTAATCATTTCCATATCCCATCTTTTAGTTATATTAGTTTCTAAACATCCAATAACTATATCATATAACCATTCAAATTCTTGTTTATCTTTATAATTTTTCCATGATTTTTGTAAATTTATCAATTCTTCTTGTCTTTTTAAATCAACCATTGAAGGTGATTGTAATAATAATGCTGCTGGTATACTACCATCTTCTTGTTCTTCTATACTAACTTCAATATTCTTTTTAGGTGGTGGCTCTTTAAATATCCATTCTAATAAACATGCTTTTTTTAAATCAAATTTACTAAATTTTCCAGCTGCTATTATAGCTCTTAATCTTGGTTCATATTGATGTTGAAATGGTAATTTACCAACACACATTGCATAAATTAATACACCCAATGCCCAAACATCAGCCAGTGGTCCTAATGGTGGTGGTGATGGTTGTAATAATTCTGGTGATGCATATGGTAATGAACCAATATGAGAATGTGGTAAATCTGAATCAACACCTTCTTTTTTATCTTTATCTTGATCTTGATCACAATATCTTGACCAATTATGTTGTTTTGGTTCTTCTTCATGAATAATATTTTTATTATTATTATTAAAAAATAATGATGTATTTGGTGATATATCTTCACTTGGTGTTAAAGGGACTGATTGTAATGATGGTCCATGATTTTTAAATAATGTACCTAATCCTAATCTTGAATCATCTCTTGTTAAAAAATCTAAATTTTTTGTACTTGGTGAATCTCCTCCTATAAAAGGTTTTCTTAATTCTGTATTTGATGATTTACTTCTCATCATTAATATTTCATCATCAAATTCTTTATTTAATGGTGATAATGGACTTAAATTATTATTAGTATTATCTTGAAAATTATTATGCTGATGATTCATTTTTTTAACTGATGATTTCCTACTTATTCTTGTACTATATATTCTTGACATACCAAAATCACATAAAATCATTTTGTAAGAATGTCTTGAATGTAATATAATATCTTTTTCAATTAATACATTTTCTAATTTTAAATCTCCATGAACTATACCTTTTTCTTCATGCATATATAATAATGCTTTAACAATTTGTTTAGTACAATCAATCACTTTTAATAAACGTTCACGTTGATTTTCAATTGAAAATTCTAATGGACCAGTAGTTGTATTTATTCCACTATTATATTGACCCCAAGAATCAACCAATTCAAATAATGTACCACCATTAATTCTATTCATTATACAAAATATAGCATTTTCAGTTTCTAAATGATCAATTAATGGTAAAATATTATCATGATTTAATTGTTTCCAAATTGAAATTTCTTTTTTAAATACTTCCAATACTCGATTATTTTTATTCGTATTTGATAAATCTAATCTTGAACCATTTCTACTATTTGGTTGAGAATTATTATTATCAAAATCTCTTGTTGATTTAACAATTTTTATAGCACGAATATCACCTTCTTTATTATTACATTCTCTTATAGTACCCCAAGCTCCAAACCCAATTATTTTTCCTAATTCATAACCCATTACAAATGCACCTTTTTCATCAATATTAAATTTTGGTTTATTTAATTCAAATTTTTTTAAATCTGTTGTTGATGTTCTTGCTAATAATCTACTAGCTATTGTATTTACACTACTACCTAATCTTGGTCTTTTTGAAAAACTATTATTATTTGAATTCCCACCACCAATACTTCCACATCTACTTACATTCCCACTTCTTGGAGTTTTATAACCTCCAGAACCTGAAGCAGAACCTGAACCTATTGAAGTACCAAAATAATTTTTAGCAAATAATGAAAATTGTGAATAATCAATTGATTCAGAAAATGATCGAACTAATTTTTTTCTTTGTGAATAAGGTAATTCATTAAAATTTGGTGGTAAACTATTTAAAATTAATTCATAATTTATATCACCTGTAATTGGATCAATTGCAGATTTTATTTTTTTTAATTGTTTTGATTGAAAATTATTTAATTCACGTTTATTATTATTATTTTGTTGTTGTTTTTCTTTTTTACTTTCTATTGAACTTGAAGTTATAGTTTCATTACTTTTATTTAAATCATCAGCTGTTATTGAAATTATTTCATCATCATCTTCTTCATCAACTTTATTTGATTTTGATTTTATATATTCATGTAATTTTGAATAAGAATATTTATTATTATGATTTTGATTTTGATTATTTGATCGTATAGGTTGAGGAGCAACTTTTGCATGTAATAAATTTAAATCTAAATAAGAAGCTTCTCTACTTCTTGGAGTATTTGAATTTGTTGTTATATAACCACTATTATTATTATTAGTAGTAGTAGTATGATGATGATGATGATGAATTCTTGTTAAATCTAATTCTGAATTACTATTATTATTTGAATTATTATTCCATTTATAAATCATATCAGCAAAATTTAATCCTGGTATATATTCATCTTCTAAACCATATTGAAAATCAGAATCAATATTTGAATCATGAGATCTTGAATATAATTTATTTGGACTTGAACTTAAATTTGTATTATTATTATTGGGACTGATATTATTATTATTATTATTTATATTAATTAAATCATTATTTGAAGTAGTTGAATTTTTAATAGTTTGAGGTCTAATTTTACCATCTTGATAAATACGATGACCAGTTTGCAGATCAAAATTATTCTTTTCAGTTTCCGAAAATCTTCTTAATGAACGAAAATTTGAACCTATACTATTATTCCTTATTTTAGGATTTATTAAATCATTATCATTATTATTAGGGTTGTTATTGCTAAATTTAGTATCAGCTATTAAATCAATAGTTGAAACTTTAGGTTTTGATTTTAATGGGATATCCATTTCATGATATATATATAATTATGCTGTAAGTCTATTTCTTTATAATCTTAGTAATGTAATTGATACAAAGTAATAGTAATAGTAATAGTAATAAGGAATGATAATTGACTATTTTTTTGTAATTATTAATTAAAGTAAAGTGTTGTAAAAAAAATTTAAAAATTTAAAAAATTTCTTGACTCTTTTTTTTAAACCAAAATAGATCACAAAATTAAGAGAAGTTGTTCTGGTTGTCTAATGGGAGAAAGGAATAAGGAATACTGTACTGTGAAAATTATGAAATTTATATTCAATTGGTAGAAGATAAGAAAGATAGAGAGAAAAAGGTGAAAAGGAAGAGAAGAGTAGATAAGATAAATGACTTGGTAACCATCAAATTATTAGTAACTATTTACAATATTCAGGAGGGTCTTGTCTTGTACGTTTGTTTTGTCATCCACCTTCTCTTGGGGATCATCTAATCTTTTTTTTTCTGTTCTTTTTTGAGGGGTGGTTCATGAAGAGAGTCATCTGGCCATTTTGTTCCTTGTTCTTTGTTCTTCGCCCCACAATCGACCCATTTCACAATGTTACACCACACCTCACAACCATATACTAAAACTTAATTTAAATTTAACCCACGACTCTCATTCTACGCCCTACCCCCTAACAAGAAATTTTAAATTACATAGAACCATAACATTTATTAAATATTTCTATTTTGACAGGGAACAAGAACTCTAGAAGGAATAACTCTGGCACGTGCTTAATATCTATTTCTATATATCTTATATATATTTATCTTCTATTTCTACTGTTTTGACATAATTAAAGGATTTAAAAATTTATCAGATAATAAATCATTTGCATTTGATCTTAATTCAAAATTAATTTCAAAAGTTTTAATTAAAAAATCTTTTGCTTCAAATGTACACCATTCAGGTATATTTGGAGTTATATGATTACCAATTTTAAAAAGTGCTTGCATTTGATTTAATTCAGGAAATGGATGTCTACCTGTAAACATTTCAACAATTAAACAACCAACTGACCAAATATCTGCTTTTTTTGTATAAATTGATTTTTTAATAACTTCTGGTGCCATCCAATATATTGAACCTTGTAAAGATTCTCTTTTACCTGTTTTTTTAAAATTTTCTTCATCTTCATTTAAATTACTTATTTTTTTTGATATACCAAAATCTCCAATTTTAACTGTACCTTTAATATCAATTAATATATTTGCTCCTTTAATATCTCTATGAATTATATCTTCATTATGTAAATAATTTAATCCAATTAATACTTGACGAATAAAATTTCTAATTAATGGTTCTTCAAATGGTCCATAAGAATTTAACATAGTTTGAACTGAACCACCTGGAACATATTCAAAAAATATATTTAAATATTGTTCATCTGTTGATGAACCAAAATATCTTACAATATTTTCATGATTTAATTCTTTTAATAATAATATTTCTCTTTGTTGTTCTTGAAAATTTTTAATATTTTCTTCTTCATTATTTGATTCATTATTTAATGGTAATTGTTTAACTGCCATTAATTCTCCTGTAAAAGGATTCATACCAAGATATACTACTCCAAAACTTCCTGCTCCAATTCTTGCACCTTTTAACCAATTTTCTGGTATTCCACCACTTGTTGTATTTTCTGATGAACCTGTATAGTTACTAAAGAAAGATTCTTCATCATCATATAATCCACTACCAATACCTCCATTACCATCATAAGTAATATCTTCTTCTTCTTCATCTTCATCAGAAATATCTAATAATTCAATAGTTGAATGTCTATTATTATTATTTGTTGGAATATTATTATTATCTGGTTTAGCAATTGATATTCTTCTTAATGAAGTACCACCATTTAAACTTTTTGAAGAAATTATTGATTTTTGATCAAATGAAGAATTAGAATGAACAGGAAATTGTTGAGATTGATGTTGAAAATTACTAAATTTTTGTGAACTATTATCATTTGAATTATTATTATTATTATTATTATTATTAATATTAACTGCTTCATCAATTGAATTTATACTATTTACCATAACATCACCAATAGTTTTATGTAATCTTTTTTGTTGTTCATTTGATGAAATAGACATTGTTCTTTGAGATTTTAATCCAGAAGTAGCATTACTTAATATAGATATTCTTTTATTATTATAATTATAATTATTATACTGTTGTTGATTATTATTAGAACTACTAGTTATTGAACTTGAACTAAAATTTCTACCAGGTTGAGGTAATTCAAATCTTCTTGATAATCGAACACTATATCTAACTGAATTTCGTACAGTTTGTTCTAAATCTTTTTGTCTTGTATCTGGGAAATATTCAGCTAAATTTGAAGAAATTAATTCACTTGGAGGTCTTTGACCAAAAAAATTTCTCATATTTGATTTATATTGATTATTTTGTGCATTTTGTTGATGATGATGTTGTTGTTGTTGTTGATCTTTTGAATATAAATTACTTTTTTTATTATATTTATTCATTATTTTAATTGATGTTTCAATTGCTTGATTTGTTGGAATTTCATTTTTTGGTACTAATATAATTCTATGTTTTTCTAATCTTTCTGGTGAATAACATATTGTAACTAATTCAACATCATATAATAAAGTTACTGTTGGTTCTATATATATATTTTCATGATTATTAGTATTATGTATATAAGTATCAAATTGTCCAGTTTCTTGAGATTTAAAACCTAATTTTTTTAATACTTTTCTTTTAATTGCTTGTGCATTAAAACATCCTGTTACATTAACTCTTTTAATTGATCCATCTTGTAATATAAATGTTATATTTTTATTTGAATCTTTATTATTATTATTATTATTATTTGCAGTAGTCGTGCTATTATTATTACTTGATGCACTATTATTATTAACAGGGATAGTTATTGTATTTTCATTTGAATTAGAAACATCTAAATTTGATCCATTATTATTATTATTATTTGGTAAATTAAAATTACTACCATTATTAATCATTAAATGATTACTACTATTATTATTAAGAAATACATCCCCTCCATTATTATTATTAATATTATTATTTAAATTTAATTTTTTATATAATTGATCAGTTATATTAATTAAATAATTTGATTTTAAATTTGTAATAGCAATTTCTAATCTTAATCGATCACCTAATTTTAATATACCTAATTCTTTTAATGAATAACTATCTAATTCACTTATTAAATCCATTGATATAATTCCATTATCTATGAATTTATTAAAATATTGTTGACAATTTGATTTAATTAACCAATTTTTTAATTCTTTTGAATCATTTTTATTGATTTCTGAAGGTGGTGGTATTGTTGTTAAATCAGTCATTATAGACAAAGCAAAAAAAAAAAAAAGAAAGACAAAAAAGATGTTAGTTATTCCGTGTTGTTATTTTTGGGCGATATAAACTCTTCTATTCTACTCTTTTACCTTGTCAATATGTTAATTTTTATCTTAAACTTCTATTTCCGTCGTCGTTAATCTCAAAGTGGAAAATTAAATTATCAAATGTTTCATAATTGAGAATGTCTAATAAAAAAAAAAATAAATCGCACAGCAAAATAAAATAAAATCAAAAGATTATGTAATACGATTTTTTATCGTATCGTATTTTATTTTTCTAGTGTTTTTGCAGTTTATTTAATTTAAACAAAGAACTAGAATCAAATCCCAAGGCACAAAATAAATTTTTATCTAATTTAATATAAACATAATTTAATATATATATATCTATATATATAAGTACTCTCTCTCTCTCTCTCTCTACCAATTTACAACTTCTTTATTTTTAGTTAATATTTGTCCATCAAATACTTCTTCAGGATTATCTTCTTTTCTTTTCCAAGTTCTAATAATTCCTTCTTTATTATCTAATTCAAAAATTCTTAATCTTCTAATATATCCTCCATATCCACCATAACCACCATTTCCAACACCTCCTCCATAACATAACCATATTTTATTTTCTTTTGTATTATATTCATTTGGATCTTGTGTATCTAATAAACAATAATCATTAACATGATCATGTCCAACACTTATAATATCAACCCCAATATCTTTTAAAGTATCTCTTGCTCCTGTATTATATTTAGGTGCTGTAACACCTTCTTTAACTTCTCCAATAAATGGTTGTTTTAAATTTTTATATTCAGGTAATGGTATATGAAAAAATGCCATTGATAAATGATATTTTGAAAATTTTTTAATTTGTTCTTTAAATGATTCATTTTCTTCTTTTAAATAAATTAATTGATTTTCTTTAATCCAATCATAACCTGAATAAACTTTTGGATTTGGTGAATATGAATGAGAATCAAGAAAATATAAACTTGTAGCTATATTTGATGATGTCGAATCTTCTATATTTATAATATAATTCCCATAACCATCAATTTGTTCAGGTCCTAATACACCTAATGAATAAGGTAAATCACTATATATACTCATTATTTCTTTTTTAGATTTAATTGAACCTTCTGCATCATGATTACCTAATGTTATAGCAAATGGTATTTCACGAATTATAAAAGGATTTAAAGCTTTAAATATAGCAGATTCTGAATCTGGTGAGGCATCACCAAATATTTGATCACCTGTTAATACAATTAAATCAGGTTTTTCTAAATCTAAAACTTTTTCAATAAATTCTATAGTTTTTTGATCTGCTTTACAATTTGATACTTTAGGATTTGGATCAATACATTTACCATAACCTGTTGAAAAATGTAAATCAGCAACTTGTAAAATTTTAAATTTATCTTCACGATTAATTTTTAAATTTTTATTATTTAATAAAGTTTTTTTATAATCCTGTTTTGGACCTCTTCTAAATGTTATAAATACTGGTAAATCTGAAGGATTTGATAAACCTTCTAATGGAATTTTAATTAAATTCCAATTTGGTCTTGGATCAACAGCTTCATGACCAAATAATAAATCAATACCTGTAATAGAATTTTTATTATCATGAGATCCATATTTAATCCAAATACCATTTGATTTTTCTATCCAACCATTTTGTTCAACTTCTTTTAATGTTGGTATATATAATAATCTATTTAATTCAGTTCTATCATTAACTACATCTCTTTTTCTTTTTCTTTTTTTTTCTTCAGGTGATTGAGGTTCAATTTTTTCTTCAAATTCTTTTGGAGTTTCAGGTTCAGATTCATCTTTATTTTCTTGATTTGATAATTCTTCAAGTTTTTCACTTTCTTTTAATTTTTCTTCTTCAATTTCTTGTTGTTCATTTTCTTGTTGTTGTTTTAATCTTTCATCTTCTTTTTGTTGTTCCATTTGACTAATTTTATGACTTGCTGCCTTTGTTTTATCAGTATTTGCATCAACTTTAATATCAATATTTTGTTCAATTAAATTAGCATGAGTTGTATCATCATATAAAATAGATTCATGATAAGTTTTAATAATATAAGCAGGTAATTTTAATTTTTCATTACCTTTAATTTTACTATCTCTTTTATGATTAGCAACAGCAATATCAATTATAACTTTATCATCTAATTTTTGATTTATATCATTATCAATTTTTTTTTTAAATGAATCATGTTTAATTTTTTTAATTGATAAAAATTGTTGTTTAAACCAAGATTTATTTAAACAAATATCTTTTTTTAATTTTGTCCAACCACCACCATCAAATTTTGTTAAATCACCATATAAACCTTGAGATTGTTGAGGTAAACCACAATTATCATTATTTGAATTAATTTTCATACAATTATTTATTGATATATCTATTATAAACAGATCAGAAGGTGGTTGAAAAAATGAAGGAGCAGTTGATTGAAATAAATCATAAGGAATATAATTATTTAATTCAATTATTTGATGTTTATTAGCAAATAATAATAAAGTTATTGAAACTGTTAATACAAATAAAGTATAAGCAAACCATCTTAGTAATCTTTTAGGTAGAATCATATTACTTCTATTATTTGAATGGTAAATATTATTGAAGAAAAGTTTTCTGACACCAAAAATTATTAAATTATTTTGTCTATTGTTTAAAAAGAAAGAAGTAAAGATTGGAAGATCAAATCAGTAACATAAAAAAATAGAAACAGACAAAAAATGAAAGTTAGAATTTACGACACGACACTGATCTGACATTGATTTTAGACATTGAAATTTGACATATTAAATTAACATTCAATATTCAATATTCAATATATTCAATGATACACCAATGGCAAATTGTACTATTCTATATTCTACATTAGATTAGTTTAAGTTTAAGTTGTTTAAGAAGTAATTATTATATTATTATTTATTTAGCATATACCCAGTTTAATTTTATATATATATATATGTATCTATATACTTTTTTTTAAACACCAATAACCCTTTAAAGGTAGTTTCATTATTATATTAATCTTAATCTTGTTTTTTAGCACGAGCAGCTTCTAATTCTTCTTCTCTTTTTTTAGCATTTGGTTCAATATCAGGAAATGATTCAGGATTTAATTTTGGTTTATTTAAAGATGGATCTAAAATTTGTTGTTTAAATTCTTTTAAATCTTCTTTTTGTTTAACATCTTTTTCAATTTCAGGAAATTCTCTTGATAATTCTTTTTGTTCTTGAGGATTATTAATTACACAATGTGGTTTATTAATTTTTGATAATAAAACTTTTTTACCTCCATAATCAACATATATTTCATCTGCTGATAAATCTTTAAAATCTTTCTTTTCACTTGACATTTGGGTGGTTGTAGTATATGAATATGTTAATTTAAATATAAAATATAATCCTATTAATATTAATGAATTAAATAAAAATTTATTCATAAAAATAAAATAAAATAAAAATCAAATTAAAATGAAAAAAAAGTGGAAAGTAAATTTGGTGGCAATTGAATATAATTTATATTCCGTTTGGTTATAGTTTATAGTTTATATTTAGATCATGATATTTAGTTTATTTAGTTTATTCTCCACCCCCTTTTTATATTACTATGTATTTTTTGTCTGTTGTCCTTTCAAATTACATAGCAATCTACTGCATATAACAACTACTACTAAAAATTATAGAGCCTTTTATTCAACTGCAAAAATTAAACAATTAATTTAATTTTCTTAGCACTTCTATTTAAAGTAATTATGGTTATATGTAATTATGGTTATTTAAAATATATTAAATACTATATAATTAATACTCTTGTTCTTTCAATTTTAATGTGGTTGTACCAATTTACCAACAGTATCTGGTGAACCAACTTGATTAGTTGCTATACCTCCAGTACTTGAATTTAATCCAACTTCAGGTATTAAAGAAGTTTGTAAACTCATTGAATATATAGTTATAAACATAACAATTATATGTAACCCTAAACAATATAATAAAAATAACATTCTTGTTGTTCTTGTTGCTAATATTGCTCTTGTTAATGATATAAATAATCTTTCTAATGGTGATAATCTTGATGATATTCTTTCTTGTTCTCTAATTCTAAATTGTTCAATTGGATGTAATTTAGATTCATAATTTTGTTGATAAGGATTTGAATTATTAGTACTATTATTTTCAAGATCTATATTTGCTTTTGGATTTAATAATTTTCTACCTGTTACTTTATTAGTTGTTAAATTTCTTGTACCTGGAGTTTGAAAACTTGCTAAATATCTTGATCTTTCATATAATTCTTCATTATCTTGTTTTAATAAATTCATTTTTCTTTTAAATTCATTTATTATATTATATTGTTTTTTTAATTCTTCTTCTAATTCATTATTTTTTTCTCTAAATCTATCTCTTTGTTTTGTTATAATTGGTAAAATTGATGATGAATCATCTCCTCCTTGTAGTTTATTTTCATTAACATTATTACTACCACCTGATATAATACTACCATTTCTAATAAAATTATTTGGTCTACCAATTCGACTAATTCCTGATATTAGACTTGAATTATCATTAAAATTTCCTAAATTATTATTATTATTATCTTGTAAATCAACTAAATCATTTTCTAATTTTTCATTTAATTCTTTTAAATTATGTAAATCTTGATTTGTTGAAATTAATTGATTATTTAATTCATTAATTTTATCATTCAAATCATTATGTTGAGATCTATATTCAGTTACTTGTTGAGTTAATACTTTATTTCTTTCAATTAATTTAGTATCAATATGACTGCTATTATTACTATTATTATTATTATCTTGAGTGGTTTCTTCATCTTCTTCTTGTTCACCAAATTCAATTTGTTTCATTAAATTTAATTCATGTTTAATTTCTTCATAATCATTAGTTTTTTCTAATTTATTTTTTAAAGATTTAATTTCTTGTTGTAAAGAATTTAATTCTCTATTTAATGAATCAATTTTATTATTTTGATCATTTGATGATAAATTAAATTTTCTTCTAACTTGATCTAAATTTGCAATTAATATAGAATTTTCACCTTCAATTTCACTTATTTTTTTAAAATAATTATTTTTAATATCTTCAATATCTTGATTATTTTTAGTTTTTGAAATTTCAATTCTTAATTCTTCATTTCTTTTCTCCAATTCAAATATTCTTTTTTTATAATGTTCAACATCTCTTGTTATAATATTTAATTCATTAAAATAATCTTGATTTTCTTTGGTGGTGGAACTACTTTGATTTTGATTATTTAATTGTAATTCAGTTACTTCTTTTGAAGTTTTTAATTCTTCAATTTGTAATTTAAATTCATTAATTTTTAAATTTAAATGTTTTTCTTTTTCTAACCAATTTTTATCTTTTTCATCAATTAATGATTTAAATTCTTCTTCTTTTAATAATAATTTATTACTTAAAATTTTTGCAGAATTTTGTTCATTTTGTAATAATCTTTGTTTTAATTGTTCATAATCTGCTTTTTTAATTAATTCTTCATTTAATTTATTAATTTCTTTTTTTAATTCATTAATCTTTGATCCATCTATAATTGAATCTAATGACATTTCTAATAATGGTCTTGGATCTGGTGCTTCACCAATTAATCTATATATACCAAAAAAATAATTTTCAACATTTTTATTTTTATTTGTTAAATTATCAATTTCATTTTGATATAATTTTAATAATTTATTAAATTGATTTAATTTTTCTTCATCTTGTAATTTTTTAAATTCTTTTGTTTTAGTAGCTAAATTTTTTCTACTTAATAATGATACCTTTTGTTCTTCTTTAATTTCTAAACCTTGATCATCTAATTTTTTTTGTAATGAAGGTAAATCAATTTCTACCCATGTTTGTAATGCATTACCAAATACATTATCATTTGATTTGTTGGTAGTTACTTCAGCCATAATAAAACAACAATTATTGTGGGATTGGGACTGGTAATAAAAAGGTTGTAAAAATAAATTCGGTTGATAGTTTGATCAGAGATTTTTGTTTGTTTGTTCTCTCTTTAGAATAAAATACGTATAATATTTTTTTTTTTAAATCTACATCAACATTCCAATAGAATGAATAGAAGACCAAAACCCTATTCCTGTTAAAACTTCAATTAACAGTTCCTACTAATAATAAAAGATCAATAATTCCTAGAGTTTCAATTCTACATTTTTTTTAATTATTAATTAATTCTCTTTTTTATATGTGCATTAATTTATACTTTACAAAAATAAAAAAATATAAACAAAATAAAGGGTTGTTTGTTCTTGGTTTGTTTAAATGAAAGTTTCATAAGCAACTGGAGCTAAAGTTTGAGGAACATTACCTTCAGTTGAAACAACATAAGCATTTCTTGGTTTAGCAGCAGCTCTTTTTAAGTTAACTTGTTCACCTTTTTCTTTAGCTTCTTTTTTTAAAGCAGCATTAGATTTAACTCTATTTAAAAATTCTTGACGACAAGCTGAATGTTTAACATGTTCAACTCTTAAATTAACTCTTTTTTCAAGATATCTGTTACCAACAACTTTGTTAATAATAACACCAACTGATGATTTAGTAACATTATAAACAATACCAGTTTTACCGTGGTAATATTTATGTGGCATACCTTTTTGAATTGAACCATTGGCTTTAATATCAACAATATCACCAACTTTATAGATTTTTAAATAAGTTGATAATGGAATGGCACCATGTTTTTTAAAGTCACGTTGGAAAGCGTAACGAGTACCTGATCTATAACCACGACTATAAGAATAAAAGTTAGTATTTATATTATTTAAAATGTTTCTTATTTCAATATATATATATATTTATATGTATATGAATGAATTTTAGATGTTGTTGGTAAAAAAATTTTAATCATTGAAAAATCAAATTCTGTATTGGTTATTATATAATTCTAGTGATATTCTTCTTTAATTTGTTTTTATAACTAATGCTGATTTGTTAAATGTACTTTAATACTTTTTTTTCATTTATTGTTGATGATGATGGATAATTTTTCAAATTCAATTCAATGAATAAAACAAATATTCAAATCTTGTTCAATATCCTTTCTTTCTTTCAATTTGATTCATAACACATGTAACTGTATATATATATATTGATAATTAATTATATTAATCTGTTGTAGACATACGATTTACCCATTGTTTATTGTATATGATATTTGATTAAAAGGTATATGAAAAGTATATGAAAAAAAAATTTGATAATTTTTGTTAGTAGGTTACAGAGTGTGTGTGCGAGAGAGTGTACATAGTAATGCGAACATCAAACTCTCTATACAAAAACTTAGATGTTAAATCTGCGTGTACTTAAGTCTAATTTTTCTCACTATAATAATTTTTATTACTAGAACAAATCCATAGTATTTTGTGCGAAATAATATATTCGTCTGGTACTGTATATTATCTGTCATGGTTATAGCCCTAGGTTCAATTTAAATCACGTGTGGATTATTTTGCAACTAATGATATTTTGATCTTAGTATCAAATATCAATTATCAATTATCGATTAAACAAACTCTAATATATATCTACAATTATATTATATTAATTGGAAATTATTAAACCAAATATTTTATTAAAATGATATATAAAAGAATAAAGAAAAGTATATTTTACAAGTAATTATTAAAAATAAATCAACAATGCATTTATTCTTCGTCTTCAGCACCTTCTTCACCACCTTTTTGTTGGTTTTTTCTCTTAACTCTACCAGCTCTACCACCACCGTATGGAGAATTGTGAGCAAAATCAATATGTTTTTGAGAATCTAATCTAACAGTGAATGATGGAATGTTAACAATTTGTTTACCAACAGCAATGTGTCTTTGAGAAATTAAAACTCTAGCATGATGAATTGATCTAGCTAAACCTAATTTGAAAACTTGAGTTTGTAATCTTCTTTCTAAGAAATCTTCAATTCTTAAAGCTAAAACATAATCCAATTTCATTTTATCTTCTGATAAAACACCAACTCTAACTAATCTTCTAATTAAAGCATTACCTTCGAATAATCTTTTTGGATCTTTTTCATCTCTGGTTAATAAATCACGAGCAGCTCTTCTAATTTTAGATAATTGGAAACCAATTCTGTAAATTTCTCTTTTGTTTTTTAAACCGTATTCACCAGCTAATTTTAATTCAGCATCTAAACGAGCTGATTCATAAGGTCTTTTTGGGACGGTATAAGTTTTTGAATAAGTTCTTGGAGCACCTAAAAGAAATAAAAGTTAGAATATAAATTCAAAAAGATAAAAAAGAAATAAGATAGAGGAGATTATAGGTCACTTTCAATGAAAAAAAATATTTATCAGATTACTTTAAATTTATTTCGAAAACTTTCAAAACAACATACAAGAAATTAAACAATCAGTTGATACAATATTATTAACTCACTAAAGTTCATAGGAACAGTAGTTAACCTGTCAATATAAAAAAATTTCTATAATTGAAGATTCTTTGAAGATTTCTCTTCTTATTGTAAAAACATCATGATATAAAATCAATTAATGTAGTATAAATTATCGTAACTGAAGTGTCGGGAATTCAGTTACTATTATAATATGAAAGTTTTCATTTAAAATTTAAAGCATTCTCTGAAATTTTTTCAAAGAAAGGAGGACCCGAACCTCAACGACCAGGAAGCACAAGATTCTTTAAATCAAGTTCTGAAACCGTTCTATCTATATCTTGTAAATTAGTATTAGTTATAATATTAAATACATACGAGGCATGGTTGGTTATTGATGATGGATGTGAAGAAAGGAAAAAGAAAAGAAGAAGAAGAATTAAAAAACTTTTAAAATTGAAAAATTTTTTTAAATGAGAAACAAGAAAACGAAAAAAAAAAAAAAAAATTTAGTGTGTGTAAATAATGTGAAAAATTTTGGTGCTTATATACACTCTCAGATTTTACTGGTTTACTTGCACTAACCTGTAATTTAAGATTGATCTATATCATCGCATCCATCTATATATCTATATATATATATTATCTATGATATAATGAAATTTGTTGCATTAATATCTGGTGGTAAAGATTCTTTCTTTAATATATATAATTGTTTATCATTAGGTCATGAATTAATAGCATTAGGTAATTTATATCCTTCAATATCAAATATAGATGAAATTGATTCATTTATGTTTCAAACAGTTGGACATGATATTATAGAATATTATAGTCAATGTTTAGATATACCATTATATAGACAACCTATTAATGGATCATCAACAAATACAAATTTAGAATATTCATATACAGAAAATGATGAAATTGAAGATTTATATAATTTATTATCTACTATAAAATTAAAACATCCTGATTTAGAAGGTGTTAGTTGTGGTGCAATATTATCACATTATCAAAGAACAAGAGTTGAAAATATATGTGATCGATTAGGTTTAACTTCATTAACTTATTTATGGCAAAGAAATCAATATGAATTAATGAAAGAAATGTGTGAATCAAATTTAGATGCAAGAATTATTAAAGTTGCAACTATTGGATTAAATTATAAACATTTAGGTAAATCTATACAAGAATTATTTCCAATTTTAATTAAATTAAATTCATTATATGATGTTCATATATGTGGTGAAGGAGGAGAATTTGAAACTATTGTTTTAGATTGTAAATTTTTTAAAAATAAAAAATTAAATATTATAAATCAAGAAATTATTAATCATTCAAATGATGATGTATCTTATTTAAAAATTAAAGTTGAATTAATTGATAAAGAACAAGAAGAAACTTTCGAATCTATTGAACCACCTGAATTATTAGAAGATCAATTTAAAGATATTTTAGAATCAATAACTTTTGAAGAACCAACAGAAGAAATATCAATTAATGATCTTTCAATTGATAATGATATTAATATAATTCCTAAAATTAATATAGTTTCAACATCATCAACATTATATATATCAAATTTAACATCTATTGAAAAATCAATAGAAGATCAAACAATAGAAATTTTTAAAAATTTAAAAAATTTATTAATTAAAAATAATTTAAAATTTAATAATATTCAACATATAACATTATTATTAAAAGATATTAAAAATTTTGAAAAAATAAATTATATATATGGTAATAATTTTAAAAAAATTTATTTACCACCTTCAAGAATATGTATAGAAACAAATATATCAACATCAATTCAATTATCATGCATAATATTAAAAAATATTGAACCTAAAACAGGAATTCATATTAGATCAAGATCATATTGGGGTCCACAAAATATAGGACCATATTCACAAAGTATAGTTAATTTACAACAAGATTATAAAATAGCAAGTTTATCAGGTCAAATACCATTAATTCCATCTAATAT
This sequence comes from Insectozyma bohioensis, assembly GCA_030582535.1. Taxonomy (NCBI): domain Eukaryota; kingdom Fungi; phylum Ascomycota; class Pichiomycetes; order Serinales; family Debaryomycetaceae; genus Insectozyma; species Insectozyma bohioensis. The sequence continues at coordinate 7,933 of JAKTXL010000022.1, read as the reverse complement.
GGAATTATCAATTAAAAAAGATTTAAAATTTAATTCAATTTTATCATTACAACATTTATATCGTGTTAAAAATTTAATTAATGTTAAAAATTTAAGTCTGATAATTTGTTTTATAACTGATTTAAAATATATTAATTTAATAAGTTCAATATGGGAAATTTTTAAAAATGATATTGAAAATGATTCATCATCAAATGGTTTAATAATTGTGAAAGTATCTAAATTACCAAAAGGTGCAGATGTTGAATGGGGTGGATTTAGTTATGAGAATATAATAGGAATGTATGATGATGATGATGATGAAACAAATGAAGAAATAGTTGAAGAAGAAGAAAATATTTATAATTCTTTTGAATATTTTGAAATTTGTAAAATTGGTAAAAATTCAATTAATTTAATAACTTTATTTACATCAAATTCAAAATTAATTAAACAATTAATACCTACAAAAAATTATATTCAATTAATTTGTAATCCAAAAGATTTTATAGAGATTAATTCAGAATATCTTCCTGTTCATTCAGTTTATAATAAACAAGGTAAAAAATTCAAATATGCAATAAATATAATCCAACAAATACATTAAAACTAAAAAACTAAAAAACTAAAACTAAAACTAAAACCCAAATAAAAAATTTATATAAATATATACATCTAGCAACTATTTTAATAATTATTTATTATTTATTATTTATTATTTATTATTTTGCTATATCACTACCATCATTTTGTGGTCCCATATATATCAATTCAGGAGGGATATTTATACCTTTTAATTTACATAATTCAACTAATTTTAAATTTTCATCTTTTAATTGATCAATATAATCAGCAGATTTAGTTAATATATTTAATTCTGATCGATTTTCCAGTTCTGTTAAATTTGGTGTTAATGTAACTATTTTATCAAATTCTGCTCTTATATTTTCTCTTCTTTTCTGTTCTGATGCTATATGATGTGCCTAATAATAGTTAGTTAGTATTAATTAATCAATTAAAAAAGTGTGGGGGTGGTGGTTGTTTAATTACTTACTTTTTTCTGTTCTTCACTTAATACAGATGATTTGGTTTTTTTTCTACCTTGTTTAGAAGGTATTGATGATGAACCATCATTTGATTCTGTGGTCGCTAATCCTGCTTCTGGTGAACTACTACTAGACATTATAATAATTTTTTTTTAGTCTTTGAATAGAATCGAATTTAATTATGAATGTGATTTATTCATGTTTTTTTTTTTTTTCTTTTCTAATATTATTACTGCGTTGGAGGAAGGATCGAAGGAAATAATGGTGCGTGTGCATTTGACCAAAAAAATAATATTGTATGTTGATATCTCATACCCCCCATTTTAAGTTATTGTTGCAAAATAATTCATATAAAAAATATTTAATGAATATAACCCCTATATTTAATTAAAAACATAGAGTTAAGTCTACACCTACATTAAATATAAAACTTAATAATATCATTTTCTATTTATTTTAAAAATAAAAAAAATCATATTATAATTTAATTTAAATTTCGAAAATTTTCTCAACAAAAAAATTATATTCTAATAAAGGGTCCAAGTAAAAACAACTATTTATTAATTTCTTAAGATATATAGATATATATAAATAAACACACAAAAAATTTATTCAAATTAAAATGTCAAAAAAAACTGAAGGGTAAGAAAGAATGAACAAAAAAAAGGGGGGAGTATAAAACAATATATAATAAACAAACAAACAAACAAACAAACAAATCAGTTAAAAAAAAACCCACTAATAGGTTTCTAAAATAATAAAGCACCAGCACCAAAAGCAGCTAGAACACCCGCGAGATTTACATTTGAAACCATACCTCCAGCATGAGTAGTAGTAGTAGTAACAGTTGCATTAGAATGATTATTATTATTATGATCATCATTTTCATGAGGACTAATTTCATGACTAACATCTACATCAGCAGCTAAATGATTATTACTTTCACTAATACCTTCTTCATCTACTGCTTTATTGATGATTTCTGATGAAATAGCGAAAGTTGATAAAAATGATATTAAAATGATTGGGAATTGCATCTTTTGAAGAACAGGAAGAAAAAGAAGAAGAAGAAGAAGAAGAAGAAGAGAAAGAAAGGCAAAAAGGAAAAGTTTTTCTGGGAATTAGTGTTATTATTTATATCTTTTCATATTTTCACTTTCCTTAAAATTATTTTTGAAAAAGTATTTTGATGCATAACGAAAATTAACATATTTTAATTTACCTCTACATATATTTTTCAAAAATTGTAATTAAAGGGTTCTAAAAAAAGTAAAAACCAGGGTTTTTTTTTTTTTAAATTCATTATTTTAATTCAATTTATAATATCTTGTAAATATAATCCAAATAGAAATTTAACTAATTAATTAGTTTTATTAATAAACATCATTTTTAAGAAGAGAAACAATTTTTTTTTTGTAGTCGTTGGATTGGGTTTGGATTGTTTGGTTTGTCATCTAGCAAAATTAAATAGTTGAAATGCTGCAAATAATAACTTCAAGTTTCCTAAAATCAGCGCAAAAAAAAAAAAAAACGAACAACTATAAATTATTATTATTATTAACCCATTTCAAAAATTAAATTAAAAAAAAAGTTGATACATTTTATTTTTAGTAAATAATTAAAATAGAAGAAACATTGCCATCCATTGTCTACTACTTTAATTTATAATCAATAATTTGTCCCGCCTTAGAGACAATATATATCCCCAGAGCATAAATTGACCACTTTCTTACTGAAACATACAGTATTACCATATAATTTTACTTAATGAACTATATATTAGTTGCTCGCCTTTTGGAAATTCCTACCTCAGATGCTAAAATTATATACTACAATATCTTAAAAAAAAACAACAGCTATGAGGCAATCCTTATAATTTTTTTACAATCCTTACCACTTTATATCATCATTTCAACCATATCCTTACCAATTACCTTATCATTCTTAGTTAAAAACTGATCATCCTAACAAATTCCTGCGGCTCAATACCAAAAAAATGATTTTTTTTTTTTTTTGTTTTTCATGAATAAAAAAAAATTCAATTTAAATATTGAACAAAATATAGTAAATATAGAGAACCAATATATAGTAAACCTAATAATTATAATACTTATATATAGGTTTATTTTTATATAACTTTAATTATGATTTCTTTAATCAGATATTTAATTTAAAAAATGAATGTTTTTTTTTTTTTTTTTTTTATTTGATTTTATGTTTTTGGAATGGAAAAAGCAAATTTGCTTTTGCCAATTATATTCAGGATTCGCAGCTTCTCTTTTTTTAGAAGCCGCACGTAGTCCTAAAACAAAACAAATTTGCATTACAATAAAAAAGTTTATAAGTTAGTCGTTTTTCAGTGTTATTTCATAGAGAGAGAGAGATTGCAATTATGAATTACAAATTTACAAATAGTCAATATTGAAATTTAATTATTAATTATTAATTATTAATAATAAGATGAACTGGGATTAATTATATTTAAATTTAGACATATATATAAATAATTATCATAAATAATTAAAACAATTATCATCAATAAAATTTTAAAACTATAGTTTTAATTGTTGATTAAATTAATCAATTTCCACAAAAAAATTCTTCCTTTTGAATAGAAAGTTTTCCATTATATCATCTTCATCATCATCATTTCTCATTTCTCATTATCAACATAATAATAATTACATTATCTTAGTGGTTTTAATATTAGTTTTCTAAATTAGGAATCTTCTTTTTAATTCTTAATTAGAAAATTGATTTTGAATTAAATAAATTTGTTAATAAATATATATATAATTGTATACATAAATATTACTAAATACAAATTTAAAAACTATATTATAGAAAATTAAAAAAAAAGTAATTTAGTAATTGTTGATTAATAAATTAAGTTTTATAAAATAAATTTTCTAAATAAATTTTTTTTTTATATTATATTCTTATTTACAAGTTTATATATATAGATAAGTAAGTCTATTTAAGCAGCATCAGTAGTAGTGGTATTTTTAGCTTTTGGTTCTTTAACTTCTACTCCAACTTCTAATTCTTTAGCTTCCAATTCTCTAGCTTCTTGTTCTTTAGCTTCTAATTCTTTAGCTTCTTTTATTCTTTGTTCAGTATAAGGTATATCAATTTTTAAAAATTCAGAATTTATAGGTTTATCATCTCTAAATTTTAAAAATACTTTACCTTTTGATAAACCATAATTTTTTCTAATTTGTTCAACACTTCTATCAAATTCTTGTCTCCATAAATTTACTCCCATAGGTACTAAATTATTTATTTTTGCAAACTCTCTAATATTAAAATTTTCACCATTATTTTCAATTTTTTCAATTGATAATTTTTCTTCTTGTTTAAAAACCCATAAACATGCTCTTTGATAAGGTAAATTTTTTTCTGGAGTTAATGGTAAATAATCAAATAATAACCAATTTTTTTCATTTTTTAATAAATTTTCTGGAGTAATTTGATTATTTATATTATTTAATTCAACATTTGTTAAAGCATAATGTAAATTAGTTTGATAAGAATTTGATTTTAAATCTGGTACATCTGGATTAATTAATAATATAGTATATAAATTATTTTTTATAGATTCAAAATTTGTAATTTGAATAGTTGGAGGTTTTTCAACTGCAAAACATGGTAATTTTATACCAGGTATAATCCAATTTGAAAATTCTTCATTGGTATTATGAGAAAATTTAATTTTAACATCAATTTTTGGATCTAATGTTGGTAAAGTATCTGGTATAACTTTAAATTGTTCTAATCTTTGCATTAATAACATTAATTCATAATCTTCCCATTTTTTTTTTAATAAATTTAAATAAATTGGTTGAGATTTATCTATTTTTGATTCATTTTCAAATTCAACATTATATAATACTTCAGGATTAAATTTTTCAGCTTCAATTTTTAATTTATTAATTTCTTCTTCATTTTCTTTTGGTATAGATTCAATTTCTTTATATTTTAATTCTGATTCATTTTTTAATAATTCATAACTTTCTTCAAATATTTCATCAATACCTTCTATACTATGATATCTTAATCTACGTTCATAATCTTTAATTGATCCAGGTCCATTTTCTTCTGTTAATTTATTAAATAAACTTTTTTGTATATTAGGATCTTGAATTTGTAAACTGGTTGGTCTAGTATAAGTCGTCCATGTTTTTAATCCTCGAACACCTAATTGTCTAAATCTTGATGATAACATTATTGTATGGTTTGGTTGGTAATTTGATGTTGGTAAGAAAAAATTTTTTTTTTCACTTCACTTCATTTTTCAAAATTTTTTTTTTCTAGTGTGTGAGTTAAACAAATCTCAAAATCGTACAAAGTGAACCAAAACATATTATATGATAATATATATGATAGTCAGCTATGATAAGTAGTATATTTTAGATACAGACGTGTCATAAAAGTATGGTACACATTTTGAAGAAAGAAGCGATTCAAATAAACATATAATTAGGCCATTTTAACGTGGTCCATTTTGTTTGACTTTTTGAAATTTTTAAAAAATGAACGAAAAGGGTTCGGGCTCTTTTAGATTTTCCCGATTTTGCTAGCTTCACAAAACAAGACCCTGTTTCCAAACTGAAACAAGATTCAACTGTATTTATGAACTGCAGAATTGGTCCTTCTTTTACTAACCACCATTAAATGGGTGGCCGAATTAATAAACCCTTTTGTAGGTCATGTAGAGACCGATCCGAACATGGAATTAAATTATATAATATAATGAGTTACCTTCTAAGTAAATAAAAACCAAAATTTTAGTGATAGTTTGACCTATTTATGGTATACTAAATATTAAAGCACCCTTATATTAAATTTAGGAATGAGGAGGAAATCAAACATAAATAAATATCTAAACATTAATAAATCATTTTAACCTTTCAATATGAATTAATTGATATAATAATCTAAATCAGGAACTAATTGTAATGATAAATTATTTAATCATTGATGATTGCTAAAAAAGTGAATTTTATGTGGTATTGAAAAAAAAAAAAAGTTGCAAAAAAAAAAACAGTCCGTATATTTTGTAACGCGGAAACACCAGATTAAGTTTTTTGTTATCTATGCAAAAGAATATATTATTACTATTACTTCTACTAAATAATAGAATCAGAATTTGGTATGTGTGATAATCTCATACAAAGAATTTTTCAATATGACAAAGAATCGTACATAGAAACTAAATTCAAAGAATAATTGAAACTAGAATCAAAAAATAATAATAAATGTAACTGCAAAAAAAAAAAAATTATTATAGCATATAAAATTTATAATAATCCAAGAACTATTGATCATGTTGTCAATAGTCCAAATGATACAATTATAATCTTAAATAAATTAATTTTAATAAATAAATAAATAAATAAATAAATTAATTTGATTCATAATAATTGATATATAGATTATATAAATATATGTTTCAATTTTTGCTGCAACGTATTAAATAACCATCGTATTAAATTTGGCCCTGCATCGTTCCAACTTGGCCCCAAAAATATTTCCATAACTACTTAACTCAGATACAAATTAATTATTAGTATAAATGTATAATTTCTTTATCACAGATATCATTATTGTACTTAATTAACATCCGGGTAGTGGTTATGCTATTGATTAGGAGATTTTTCAGTAAATGTAATATATATATGGCAGGGTTCGAACTCGGGATGTATTTGAAAGTTACCAAAAAAATCTATCTAATGTATGTACCCGCAGTTGAGCCAAATCTCAGTGTCGGAAAAAAATTCGAAATTCTGAATGAGGTCATTCTGCGGACCCATGCCGCAACAAATTTTGGAACGAAACGGGGTTGTGTAATTTTTGAAACCAAGATTTAGCTGACCACTTTTTACAAAACCCTGTTCTTAAAAACAAACAGGGTTCCGTTTTATTGTATTAGTGGCCAGCAAAATACTCTATAAAGAAGTCAGGTTATGTTTAGAATAACCCAACCCTTTTTGTGAAAAATATATATATACCTAATAAATCTTTTCAAACAAGTTTTTGAGGTAGAAAATAATCAAATTTTAAATACTATACAATTTTATTTAATATGACTATTCATCTTATAATAAATATAATAGTTTGAATAAATAATGATATTAATATATATATATATATATATATATATAATGGTGAATTGTTTGTGATATTTCAAAAAATAAGTTGTTGCGAAAAGGTTTATAAATTGTAATGCATATTTTTTTTTTTTGCAATTTTTTTTTTCCCTACATACCATTTATTTTTTAGCAATCATCATTCATTTAAATAATTTATCATTACAATTAGTTCCCAATTTAAATAATTATATCAATTAATTCATATTGAAAGGTTAAAATGTTTATTAATATTTAGATATTTATTCATGTTTGTTTTCCTCCTCATTCTCCCCTCATTTTTAAATTTAATATAAGGTACTTTAATATTTTTCATACCATAAATAAAGGTCAAACTATCACTAAAGTTTGGTTTTTATTTACTTAGAAGGTAACTCATTATATTATATAATTTAATTCCATGTTCGGATCGGTCTCTACATGACCTACAAAAGGGTTTATTAATTCGGCCACCCATTTAATGGTGGTTAGTAAAAGAAGGACCAATTCTGCAGTTCATAAATACAATTGAATCTTGTTTCAGTTTGGAAACAAGATCTTGTTTTGTGAAGCTAGCAAAATCGGGAAAATCTAAAAGAGCCCGAACCCGTTTCGTTCATTTTTTAAAAATTTCAAAAACTCAAAAAAAATGGACCACGTTAAAATGGCCAAATTATATGTTTATTAGATACTACTGGAGTTTCTCTTTCCAAATAAGTATTTAAAAGGGTATGTTGTAATACAAAAATTCAATTTTGTTTTGATTTGTATTTTTTTTTT
>JAKTXL010000021.1:100299-159506 GCA_030582535.1 Insectozyma bohioensis | reverse complement strand
GACGGGGAAATTCAGGAAAAGGAAAGTAACATAAATAAATAAATATTCTAATTAATTAATTAATTAATTTTAATTTTAACTTTAATTTTGAATAAGGATGGAGGAAGGGAATTAATTATAATTTAATAAGATAATAATCAATGAATGAATTATTTGTGGTCTTGAAAAATAAAATAAAAAAAAATAGTTGCAAAAAAAAAAATTAAAAAAAAAAATGGATAACAAAATAATTAGAGTGCGCATAGCATAGATAGATAGATAGATAGATAGATAGATAGAAATTATTATTATTATTTTTTTTTAATATGTATATATATTATATTATATTATATTATATTATATATTATATTATATATTTCTTAAATTTCTATATAGTTGTAAAATTTCTTTTAATTGAACGTTTATCATCAAATTTATTTTGTTCATCTTGATCAATAAATTCATTTACATGATTTAATTTCCATTGATTTTTTAAAAATTTTAAACCTTGAGTATTTATACCTAATATATTATAATTTTTATATAAATTATTTCTTAATTGATCTTTTAATTTAATTAATTGATTTTTTAAATTTGAATCTTTTTGATTTATAAATTCTTTTAAATTATAATTTATTATAAAATTTAAAATTTTACATATTTGTGATAAATTAATTATATTTGAATTTATATTTTCTAAATTTGTCCAAATTTCAATAAATTTTAATAATTTTAATGTATATGAAAATGGTAATACTAATAATGCATCATCTAATTGATTTGGTTTAATTTTTAATATTATATTTAAAACATATTGTGAACCTGTTAAATTATTATATAATAAAATTGCATGTGGTGTTGGTTTTGAAATTGGATTATTTTGTTTTAATGATAATAAATATTCATTAGTTGATTCAATATCTTCAATACCAATATCTAAAGCTTCCATTAATTTTTCACCTGATTTTAAAGTTTCCATAGTTTGTTTACTAACTTTAGTACTTTCATCAATATTTTCATCATTGTCATTATTATCATTTTTAATTGATTCTTCACCTTCAATTTGATTAATTAATTTATCTTCATACATTTCATCCAATTCTTTTTCTTTTTCTTCTTCTAAAAATACTTGATCATTAGTTGCTGACCATAATCTAATTGAATGATCATGAGATGTTGAACACATAAATAATCCATTATTACTTATTGCCATACACCAAACTTCAGATTGATGACCAGGTAATTTTTGTATACATTCAAATTTATCACCATCCCAATATTTAATTAAACCATCTTTACCACTTGAAAAAAAATTATGTGAATCACCTATAAATTTAACATTCATAATTGAATCTTGATGACCAAAAATTGATTTATGACAATCACCAAAATCTAAACCCCAAATTTTAATATTTTTATCAGCTGATGATGTTATAATTAATTTTGAATCTTTTGATATATCAATTGATAATACAGGTAATTTATGTCCATATAAAGTTAAAAATAATTTTAAAGAATTTAAAAATAATACTTGAACATTATTATTTAATAAAGAAATTGCTAAAAATTTAGAATCTGAAGAAATTTTAACACATAATACATCTTCATTTAATTCTAAAGTTTGAATATGTTTAAATTTTAATAATGATAATGTTGATTGAGTACCAGGAATTAAATCTTGTTCAATTTTAAAATTCCAAAATTTAACACATTTATCATTACCACCAGTTATTAAAGTTTTACCATCAGGTGTAATATCCATTGACCAAATAGCAGCAGATTGTCCATCAATTAATTGATGAGCATTTTCAACTTTATCAACAATTGATGATGTTGCTAAATCATATAATTCTAAATTACCATTTTTAAATCCAACAACAATTAATTTACCACCAGGTAAAAATTTACAACATAATGCATAACCACTATCTAATATAAATGTACGTATAACGTTAAAAGTATTAATATTCCAAATTTTTAATTCACCATTTGATGCTGTTGCTAATAATTTATTATCTTCTGGTGATATATCCATAGCTCTAATATCAAATCTATGACCTAATAAATCAATTGAATGTTGTTTTATTGGATTTATATCTGTTGGTTTTAATTTTTTAATTGATTCTGATTCAGGTATTGGAATATTTATATATTCTATACTATTATTTGTTAAAGAAATTAATAAATCTAATTTTTTTTTATTATTTTTAATCCAACATGATGATTTAATTTTTGAATTTGTTCTAATTATACTTAATAAAGTAATTAAAATATTTATATCAGAATCTTCAATATTTTTTAAAATTTCTTCTTCTTCTAAACCTTTATCTTTTAATCTTTTAATTCTTTTATTAATACCACGTTTAATTTCATCATCTGATCGAATTCTATAAATTTCAATTGTATTATCTGAATTTTGTATTGAAAATAATTCAATTTCATTATTATTTTCTTTAAAATATTTAAATTCAATTTCATTACTTCTTGATTTACTTGATTTATCAAATTCTCCACGTTCTTGAAATTTTAAACCATCTTCATTATTTAAATTAATATTCCAAATTTTAACTTGATTTTTATTACCACTTGTAATTAATAAATTTTTAAATTTATTTATTTTCATTGACCAACATTCATTTGAATGAGCTAAATGAGTTTCAATACATTGTTGAGATTTTAATTCCCATAATTTAATTAATCCATCTTTTGAACAACTTAATAAATAATCATCTAATTGATCAAGATCTTCTTCTTCATATTCTTCCTTATTATAATTTGATAAAAATTCTAATCCTTGTATTGGACCTTTATGACCTTTTAATTTAAATAAACCTTCTTCACCAATTAAATCCCACATTATAATACTTGAATCATTTGAACCTGAAATTAATCTAGTACCATTCTTATCAAATTTTAATTGAGTTATACTTGATTTATGACCATTAAATTTAATAATTACTGATGATGAAGCTAAATCCCATATTTTTATAGTACCATCCATATAACCTGATGCAATTAAATTTGTTTGTTCATGATATGTTAAATAAGTAACTGGTGATGGTGGATTTAATGTTGATGCATTTGATTCTCCTGGATTTAATCCATCTTTTAATCGATTTAAAATTTCTCCTGTTTTAATATCCCATATTAATATTTCTTCTAATCCTGATGTTAATGCTCTACCTATTGATGTTGATGAATTTGTTGAAGAATCTGATGGTAACCAAACTATATTTGATTGTGATGTAATTAATCCAAATACTTTCTCTTGATCGTATCTGTTATATGATTTAACCATGGTTTAGAGAAGTATATTGTTTATACAAAAAAAAATATATTACCAATTTTTCAATTTTTTTTTTTTTTTTTTTTTTTTTTGGCTTGCGATGGATGGGAAGAGGTTTGTTAGATTTTATGCCATAAAAAATTAGAGAGAGAGAAAAACAAAAGTATTATTTGCAACTTACCAAATATTGATCTTGTCTATTAAAAATGTATATATAAATAATATTTAAATTTTAATCTAAAAATAAAATAATAATCAAACTGAAATGAACTGAATTAAAAAATAAAAATAAATAAACCACCAAAATTTTTTATATGAACTATATCATTAATAAAAGTCCCATAAATAAATTAAATAACATTGTAAACAATGTAGTAGGTGAACCTAAGTTACTACCATCATTATGTTTAGAATTAGAAGTAGTAGTTGTACTTCCACTTGCACTTCCACTTGCACTTGCACTTGAAGTTCCTGAACTTGAAGCAGTAGCAGCTGTTGCAGATAATGTAGCAAGTCCACTTAATCCACTAACACTAGAAACTGGTGCAGCATCTTTTATAGTACCATTCCAACAATATTCTTGAAAACATTTTTTACATTCATCACTTTGTTCTTGACCTAATCTTTCTTGTTGACGTCTAATTATTGCACATCCAACACAAGTAACCCAATTATCATCATCAGTTAAATTATTTCTTGTAACAACTTCAAAACCATTTTGTATAGCACCATATTTTTCTTCATCTTCATAAGATAATTTAAATGTTGAAAAATTAGAATTATATGACATTCTTGCATTTGCTGTATGAACAATTAATGGAATATCAGTTACATTAATTTTATCATTATTATGCCAAGCAAGTAAATCATTTAAATCAGATGAATTACAACCAAAAAATACTGGTTTTTCACCCAAATTTTCTTTTAAAAATCCTTCAACATCAGGAACAAATGGAAATGGAGTACCTTTACCTTGAGCTGAATATTGACGTTTATAAGTTTCTTTAATTGAAGTACCATTTGGCCATTGTTTTTCAGTATCAGCAGAATTATCAAATGCAAATATAACATCAACATTTCTTGTATTTTGAATTAATGGATAAAATGGAACATTTTGAGAATCTTCTCCTCCATCAACTAAATATAAAGTATCATTTTGTACAATTGTTTTAACACCAGCTTCTTCAAAACCATAAAATGGATTTGGTTCATATGCAGCAATATCATATTGAGCATAACTAACTGCTGATAATAATTTAGTTAAAATTGATTTAATTACTCCATTAACACCATAAGTACCTAAATTTAATATAATAGCATTAAATAAAGATGATGATGTTCCCATTATAAATCCAGCATTATCAAAATTATTAATACATACAGAAGTATTTGGATTACCATTATTAACAGTTGAACCTAAATATTGAACATCAGTAAAAGATTTTAAAGAAGGATCCCAAGAACCTAATTCATAAGGACTAATTTCAAATATAGTTGAATTTTCATTAATAATATATGTATAAGGAGTTCTACCATCAGCAACAACAATTGGATAAGGCATTTGATGATTTTTAAAATTTGTTAAATTTCTAATACTTGACCAAGTTATATTTTCACCACCACTTGGATCTTCAAAAAATTGATGACTTAAAGCTCTACCCCAAATATCAGTAATTGAAGTTGTAAATCCAGCATCTTCTTTAGCATCAATTGCTTCTTCTAAACCATAATAATAAGAAATAGTTTTATCAATTCTAATACCACTTGGATTAAGTATTGAATCTTCTAATTGCCAAATTGTTGAAGATCCATTAACAATTGAAGCAACTGATAACCAATTATTTAAAACCAACAGTCCAACTAACCAATTACCACCAGATAATCCAACTAAATAAGTAGAACTTTCTAATAAACCACCTAACCCATGATCATTAGCACCATCAAATCTACCATCAAGACCTAATAATTGACCAGCACCACATAACATAGCTCTATAACCACCACCACTAAAACTTAAACCAATTGTTATATTATGTTCATTAGAATTATCATTTATAAATGATTCAGGATCAAAATCAGATATATTTGCACGATTTAAAAATTCAATTAAATTTTTATTTGTAATTTCATGTCTATTTAAAAGATAATCTTTTTCTTCTTGTGAAAGATCAGTTGCAACTCTTGTAAAATCTTTACCAGATGGACATGTTACATTATAAGGAGCATAAGGATTAGAACCATCAGTACTTGCAGCACCAGTTTCTGTACTAGTAGAATTTGAATCAGTAGAATTGCTACTGCTTCCAAAACCTAATAAAGTTTCATACCATGGAGAATCACTTGTTGATGAAGGAGAATCTGTATCTGTAGATGTTGGAGTAGCAGTAGCAGAAGAAGATGATGAATCTCCGGAATCAAATGGCCAAAATCCTAGAACTGGATTTAAAAGAATTGAATAAATCAATAATAAATGTAATGATTTCATTTAATGATGAGATGAATTAAAAAGAAAATCAAAACAATTGTATGACACAATGATAATAACAAACAATACTAAGATGATTGATTGATGGGGTCTGTAGTTGTAATAGATATTTTAGAAATATAAAAAAAATAAAAAAATAGAAAAAATTGAAAAAGATTTACATTGTTTGTTATATATAATAAATTAATAAATATATAAATAAACAAATGAAATGAAATGAAATATTTCTATTGTTTGTTTCTCAATTAGGAAAGTGACTAGACTAAAAATAGTTTTCTGTTGTGATACGAACAGATGGGGGCAGCAATCAGCAATCTGATGCGATGACAAAACAAAAAACAAAAAAAAGCCCAGGGCCAACGGCCAACAGGCAGCAGTTATGGTACAGCAGCAGCAGAAAAAATAATATATTATTTTGTATTTTGTATCGTCGGATTTAAAAAAGTGGTGGAAATTTCTTTGCTTTGCTTTGCTTTGCTTTCTGACCCTTGCTTCCGTATTTTGTTTATTTCCAGTGCTAAATTTAAGTTAAAGGATCGCTTGTGCAAAATTATTTTTAGGTGTTTTTTTAAAGCCTTGAACTTATTTTATTTTGTGTGTTGACACATTATTTCTATTATTTTTATTATACTTGGGTTCCACCCCACTCTTTAATTAATACCACGTTTTTTTCTTGTCGTGGAACTATAAATTAAATTACAATTAATATATATAATTAACAACTACCGCCGATACGATACGATACGATACGATACTATAGAATAGAATAGCAATCATTATGAATGATGATATGTTCATTTAGTGGCTTTGCTATCTATCTATTTATCTAACAGTATTATGAAGTTTTGCTATTTTGCTATTTTACGTTATGATTCAATGATCTCTATCTATATTTCTAAATTTGGTAAAAAGTTATTTTTGTATTTTTGAATGAATGATTTAAATAATTACAATAAGTTACTGTTATTATTATATATATATATATATATATATATAAGTCTATTCTATTTAAAAAAAAATCTATTATATTCTATTTTATTCTCTTGTTCTTGTTCCTTTTACAACAATTGGAATCATACCTCCAGTTGATATAGTAAAATGTCTATGACCAAGTACATTAATAAAACAACGAATAGTACCAGCATGAGAAGTAGTACTTATAAAAATATTTTCTTGAGCCAAATTTTTATCAACTTTATTATTTTTAATATTAAAATCAGATTCAAATAAATCTTGTAAAAATTCATTAATTCTTAAACATTGATTAGTCATTGATTCTCTTTTATCATTATATTCATCAAAATAAATATCATCTTCAACAATATCATCAGTATTAAAACCAAATTTTTTAAATCTTGAATCAATTATTGATTTCAGTGATCTTTTATCACATAAATTCTTACCTAAAGTTTCTCTTAATTTTTCAACAACAATTATTGGATTTTTATCATTTTTTGGTTTTAAATCTTCCCATGTTATAACTAATGTATTACTTGAACGTTGTAAAGGTGATACAAAAAATTTACTAGGTATTGGACAACCTAATTCCAATTCTTGTTTCCATAATTCATGATTTTCTTTTGCTTGTTTGATACCAATATCAGTTAATTTTGGATCAGGTGCCCAAATCATTTCATCATCACCAGTTAATGAATGATATTTTTTTTCCCATTGTTCAACTCCATATTTTAATACTGCTACATTATGATAACCTTGACCATGTCTAGCTAAAAATAATAATTTATATTCTTCATTTGATGAAGCTTCAAGATTTAATTTTTTTAATTCATTTATAATTTCTTCCCATGATTTTAATCTACCCATATGTTCTAATGAATAATTAAATTTTGAATCATCTGTTGATTCTTCACTTTGTTTAAAAAATCCATTTATAACTTGAAAATCCCATGGATATTTATATTTACCATTTGAATTTTTTTTTTCAAATTTAATTTTTTCCCATGTTTTTTTATATTCTTTTTCTGGTTCAATATCTCCATGTGCATCTCTATAATCTTCTTCTGTTGGAATTAATAATGATTGTTGTGTCATATTGAAATTTTGATTGAATAATAAAGAAAAAGAATAATTAAAAAGAAAAGAAAAGAAAAGAAAAAATTAAAAATTAATAAAGAAGGGAGGGGAGGGAAGATTAGAGAAAATCTATTGCAACTTCCATTGCGTGGGCAATCTCAATCTCAATCTCACTCTCGCTCGCGTAAGGCTTGATTTAGTAACTCCGAAAGATCTAAAAATCAAACCCAAAAAATATTTAACCACTATCATTATCATTTATCATTATCAACATTTTTAAAACTAATAATAATATATATTTTTTTTTATTAATATATAAAATATGTACATATCATTTCGTAACTAACTAACTAACTAACTAACTAATAGAGTATACAAAAATATTTTCAAAAAGAAAATTTTGAAAGAAAACAACATCTCTATTTTTATTTTATTTTTTTTCCTTCCTTTTGATCGAAGTAATTTAAGACAAATTCTAATTAATAATAATATAAAAGCAATGAACTAAAAAAAAAGTATGATACAAAATATAAAAATGCCTTAAATCCTCAATAATTAAATTTTCTAAATTTTTTTTTTTTTTTTTGATTATTATTCTTTTCTTTTTAATGATAAATATTCTTATTTTCTCTATAATGATATAAAAAAATTAAATGAAATCCAAACTAAAACAATTATAAAACAAAATGGAACAAAACAAATTCAAAAATCAACATAAATTCAAAAAAAGCAAACTTGTAATATAAAAAAATAAAATAAAATAAAATAAAATTAAATAATGACTAATATACACTAAAAATCGTTACAAATTTATATTTGATAAAACACCATTGCCATTTATTTTTTTTTTTTTTTTTTTTGTTAGGGAGTAGTAACCCTAAGTTTTTCTTGATGGTCCAGTTTTAAAATCTGGTTTAAAGTCTGGTTGCTTTTTATTTCCTTTCTTTAATTGAAATTTTGCTAAAATAGGAACATGATCAGATGGGAAATTTGCATCTGGAAATCCAATACAATGACTTGCATATTCTTCATCAATTCTACCTAATAAGCCTTTAACTTGTAAAGTAGAAGTTGAATACCAAATATAATCAATATTATCTGTAAAACTAGGTGATAAATTAGTAAATGGTAATTCACCAACTGTTTCATAAGCTGATTTTAATTTAAATATATGATGAAATCCATCATCTGTAAATTTACCATAATCTCTACCTGTCATATCATCATGATTAACTGATGAACCAGTTGAAAATAATTGATAAACTGCACTTTCTTTAACTGAATTAAAATCACCACATACAACAATTGAAGCATTTTTAATTTCATCAATTGATGATGTATGTTGATATTTTTTAATAATACTTTGTAATTCTTCTAATAATATCCCAACTTGTAAAGCTTTAACATCATTAAAAGCTGGATCCCAATGTAAATGAGTATTAACAATACATATTTTTTCATTTGATTCTTTATGTTGAAAATATGCAATTAATGCAATATTATCTTTATTCATAAATCTATTAAATAAATCTTTTGTTTTCTTATATTTATCACTACCCATGCAAACACTATTAAATTCAAAATTTTGTTTATGAATAAGATTAAATTTATCTTGTTTATAAAACATTGCACATCCATCAACTTTTTTAGCATCTTTTTCACTCATAGTTTTAGATCTTGTTTTACTATAAAATAATCCTTTATAACCATGTTGTGCTAATAATGGTGCCCAAAAATCATAAAATGTTTTAGTTTCAACTTCTTGCATACATATAATATCAGTACTATAACGTAAAATTTCTTTTTCTAATGCATTTCTTCTATATTCCCAATTTAATGCCCATGATGGTGTAAATTTATACATAGTTGGTGTTGCATAATGTTGACATAATGTATTATAAGATAAAACAGTAAAATTATTACTTGCTTCTAATTCATTTGAATGATATGTATCATTTGTATCAACAACTTCACCATCATCTTCTAATAATAACCATTGTCTTGGATGAGGTGATTTAATATCAGTTTTTTGATCTCTTATAGTTGCAATTAATTCTTTAGTACCTTTTTCTGAAATTAAATTAGCAATATTTAAATCTAATGGATTACCTTCAATACCAATAAATAATAATTCAATTAAATTACCAAATGAATTTGGTAAAGTTTTAATATTATTATCAAATAAATATAAATATCTTAAATTAAAACATAATCCTAATTCAGCAGGTATTTCATTAATTCTATTATGTGATAAATCTAATGTTCTTAAACTTCTTAATTTACGAATAATTGGTGGAATAATCGTCAATTTATTATTATTTAAATATAATGATTCCAAAAAATCATAATGAAATAATTTTGGTGATATATTAACTAATCCTTGTCCACTTAAATCTAATTGACACCATAATTGACGACCTTGAGTTTTTAATCTCATTCTTTGTTCTTCCATATGATCATCATCCATATCTTGATTAATTTTTTTATTATGTAATAATGCCGAACTAGAAGTTGGTGTACTTCCATTAGTATTTATACCTAATTTTCTTTTCTTTTCTTCTTCTTCTTCTATATTAGATATAATAGTTTTAGTTGCTTCTATTAATCCAACTGATTTAACTTCACTATAAGGATTCTTTATTTTTCTTGAATTTGATGCATATTGTCTTGCATAATAATGAGGAATGTTTGAATTTCTTGAAATTTGACACAATTGTTGTTGATGTTGCCAATATATAGAATTTGGATTTTCAACATTTAGTGAATTCAATTTAGGTATTGATGATACTTGTTGTGGTGCTTGAAGTGATTGTTGTTGGACTTGTTGTGCTTGTTGGACTTGGACATGTTGTTGTTGCTGTTGTTGCTGTTGTTGTTGTTGGACTTGTTGTTGCTGTTGTTGTTGTTGTTGTTGTTGTTGAGCTTGAAGTACTGCTGCTTGTTGTTGATTATAAAATTGTTGTTGTAAATGTGGGAGACGTGGAACTTGTTGTTGTTGATTTGGTTGATATGGTTGTTGTAATTGCAGATTTGCAGAAGTATTTCCTGTGGCACCTGTTGGTTGTTGATTTTGTTGATTTGATTGAAATTGAGGAAAAAATTGTTGTAATGATGGTTGAGTACGTTGATAATTATTTTGTTGATATAAATTTTGTCCAGTTAAACTATCACTAAAGTTTTCATTTGGTTGGAATCCTGATCCTAATACATTTGCTGTTGATTGTTGTTGAGGTTGTTGAGATTGTTGATTTTGTTGCTGTTGTTGCTGTTGTTGTTGCTGTTGCTGTTGTTGTTGTTGTTGACCTTGATGAAGTTGTTGCAACAATATTTGTTGTGCTTGTATATTTGATTGAGGTTGCCCTTGAACTTGAGCATGTTGGAATTTATTAGTTATATTCATCGAAAGAGGAAAAATACTATTCAACTTTCAAAATAATTTCTCTTTTATATTTTCAATTTCTAATTATATGATCACTTTTTTCTTCAACTGAATATTAAAAACTTTGAAATTTATTCTTTTTTTTATGGAATTGGTTGCCTTCGCAGATTCTTTATTATTTCAAATATATTCACAGTATCAATCAAAGTATATTTTTTTTTTTTAATCTTATTCAAAATATTTAGCTATTCTTGATTGTTCTTTATTTTTGTTCAAATTGGAAGTTGGGAAGGTATATATATATATATTGGTTTATATAAATATAACAAATTGTATTATTATCATATAACTTTTTACTTGGGTTTAAATAGTTGATGGTAAAAAAAAATTAATAATTGATTTTGAATATAAATTCAGTTTGTCCTTTTCTTTAAAAAAAAAAAAAGTTTGTTGACCTTAAAAAAAATAAAAAAATTCTATTTGGACTCAATTACACTACAGCTATTTAATAATAATCACCTAAAATTATTATCGAATATCAGTTGATTATCAACTACAGGGTATTTTATTTTAAGATTGTTTATTACTATAAATAAATAAATAAATGAATAAATAATTTGAATAAATAAAATAAATAATAAATAAATAAATAAATAACGAATATGTGTTTATAAAATTTAACAACATATGAATAAATAAATAAGAACCAAACCAATAAACAAAACTAAATCTAAATTATTTTATAAACCTTTTTTTTTTATTTTCGTTTTATATATAACTAATTTCTGTAGCTAATGGTATATGATCACTTGGAAATTGACTATTTGGGAATCCTTTTATTTTACAATTTGAACAATATTTAGCATCAACTTCACTTAATATTTTATTAATTGAAAATTTATCTTTACTAATATATATATGATCCAATACATCAGTTAAACTTGTAATATAACTTGTAAAATTTAATTGATTTGTTTTCAATAATGAATCATAAACATTTGTAAGTTTAAAAGGATTTGTCACTATACCTTTTTCATTTATTAAAGTACAATTATTTCCATAATTAAAATTTTCAAAACATTTAGTTTTACTTATATCAATACCTGGATTACTTAATAAATGACAAACATCTGATCTTGAATTTGAATTTAAATCTCCTAATAATATTATATTTGCATCATTTATATCTTCATCTATATGATTTTCTAATTCATTTAATAATAATTTAGTTTGTAAAACTTTAACATCATTATATTCTGGTGACCAATATAAATGAGTATTAGCAACATAAACAATTTTATTAGCTAATTTATCATATAATTTTAATATTAATGCAACAGTATTTCTTTTAACTAAACGAACATAAAAATCAGATGTAAGATCAAATTCATCTTGATGTTGTAATACATGTTGACCAAAATTAATTTCAAAATGATTTAAAATTTCAAATCTTTTAGTATTTATAAATATTCCAACACCATCAATATGTTCACTATTTTTATTTGATGATGAATGATTCCAAAAAGATTTTTGTATATAAAAACTTTTATAATTTTTATTTGGAAAATTTTTACTCCAATATTTTTTATAAATTAAATATTCCATTTCTTGAAAACACATTATATCACTCTTCATTTGTTTTATAGTTTCATTAATTAAAGGAAATCTATAATTTGTCCAATCTAAATATTGTTGATCTAAATATCCAAATAATTGTTTCCATATATAATGTCTTGATAAAATATTAAAAGTCATTATCCTTATAGTATTATTTGGATCAACATCTTTATCATTTAATTTAATCCATTTTCTATATTTTAATGCATCATAATCTTTTGGTATATTTGAAGGCATTTGAGATGATGGTATAGTAGTTGAATCGTCAGATTGTATATTATTATTATAAAGTCTTTTAGTAGTTAATGTAGTCATAATTGTAGTATAATTTTTTAAAATTTGAAATTGTTGTTTTCGTATTATTACCATTTATTTGTTTATATATATAATATATATTATCTAATATATATATACATATATAATAATAATATAATGTATGAGTGATGTGGGATGAATAGATACGATAAGATTATAATCGAAACAATAGTATCTAAAATCTAAATTGAATGATTATAAAATAAATAAAATTTAAAATGAAGGTGGGGTGGTGTTAAGTAGCTCGGATACTTAAACCTGTGATGATCAAAATAAATTAAGTAATGAATTATTTATTTATTTATTTAATTGACTCTTTTGATAAATTTAAATAAATTTAAAAAAACTAAAACTAAAATAGAAATAAAAAAAAAAAAATTAAAAAATGAAAATGGAAAAGAAAATGAAAATGGAATGAGTTGCAATCTAAAATAATAAACAAGTAAATAAAAAAAAGAAATTAAAAATCAAATAAAGAGAAACAACAAAAAAAAAAAATTATATGGAACGCAACCACAACTTGATGTGATGATGATGAGTTGAGTTGATTTATCGTAGTATTAATATGAAATTATAAAAATAGTATTAATGTGAGATAAAAAATGTGAAATGAAATGAAATGAAATGAAATCAGATGTTGGCTTGTTGTTTTAATGTCTATTCTATTGTTTAAATTTGCTATGCTTAATAAGAATTTAATAATTTACTAAAATTATGTAATCTGCTTGTCACTTTTTTCTTCTATTTGTTTCTTGTTTCTTGTTTCTTGTTTCTATGCTAACTAATTTTGTACTATATTTTTAAAGTGTAAGAATATTTAGGTCATTGAACATTGGATAAAATAAAATAAAATAAAATAAATTTTATAGAGGAAAAAAAGTTTTTAGTGTTAAAACTCCACTTTATAATAAGGCCAGTTTCCTAACCATTCCCATTTAGAATTCACTCTTGTCCATATTATTAAAGTAAAGTTATTAAAAGTATTGAGGGAAAAAAGCAAAAGCATTAAAGGAAGAATAAGAATAAGTCGATTATATAATTTATACTGTGGTTTCTTCCTTTACTTTGTATCTTCTTGCCATACGATAAACCCGCGTCATTTTTCCGTTTAAACCATCACCACCATCTCCATCTCCATCTCCAGCACCACTAGAACCCCTTTCTTACTATCTTTTATTTATTTATACCAAGCTCAATATACAATACTTATCTGAATTATTATATGAAGCTAACAGAAGAAAGTAAAGCGTTTCATTATGGAGTATATACAATAGTTTTTCAAATTCCAATTGGAAAAGTAACAAGTTATGGTCATATAGCTTATTTATTGGATAAACCTTCAAATTCAAGACAAGTTGGATATTCATTAAAACATTGTAGATATATAATAGATCAATTAAATATTAATATTGAAGAAAATTCTGATTTATTTATTAATTATAATGAATTACCTTGGTGGAGAGTAATCGGATCAGGTGGTAAGATATCACCAAGAGAAACTTCAAATGGTGAATATATTCAAGCCGACTATTTAAGACGAGAAAATGTCATAGTTTCTCAAGGTCATAAAATCGATTTAAATGAATTTGGCTGGTTCCCACAAGAAATTGATTTTTAAATGACTATATTAAAATATATAATTATATTTATTTGTTTGTTTAAGCCTATATAAATTTTGTATGAGTGTTTTTTTTTTTTTCTTCTTCCTCTTTTTCTTCTGGCGCGGATAGAAGGATTTTGATAAGATCACTTTAAAATCTAAAAAACCCCTAAAGTTTTTTAAATCACTTTGTACATATACGATGGTACTACAACCTAGTCCTACTTTTTGGTACCTTTTAAAACTGAAACCATTTTACTAACCATTACATCCAATTAACTTTAATTCTCTTTCCAAAACAAATTAACTTAACTTACGGACATCTGGAAAAAAAGTTTAGTTCAATTTAGTGCCAAAATTAAATGATTTTATTTTATTTTTTTTTTTATTTTTCTTATAATCATTTTAAAAATATTTAATGACGATCTATAAACTTCATCTCAAAATATTTCCTTATCTTTAAAATCTAAAATGTAAAAAAATACAATTAATATTTATTTATTAATGTATAAATTTCTACACTTTCATTGTAATTGTTGCAAAATAACTATTTCCTAAATCTAGTCAAAAATACACAACCCAAAACATATTATCAAGATGGTACGATTATCAAATACGATGGAGCGAGAACAAATCAAATCAAAATAGGCCAGTAGATTATTTTTTATTTTTAATAAAAAAAAAAAAATTGATTGTAATAATCTTTAATCAAAACCATGTTGATATGTCATTAACTCAATTACCTAAGAATTCAAAAGTTGCAGTATTAGGAGCAGGGATAAGTGGATTGACATTTACATATTTTTTATCAAAATTACGTCCAGATTTAAATTTTCATATATTTGAAAAACTGAATAGAGTTGGAGGTTGGATTAATTCACCAAAATTAAATATTCTTAATCAAATTGATAATAATAATAATAATGAAGAAGAAGAAATTATATTAGAAAAAGGTCCTAGAACTTTAAGAGGAATTAAAGATGGAAGTTTATTAATTATTGATATTTTAAATAATTTAGGATTAAATGATCAAATTCAAGGTATTCATAAAAATTCAATTGCAAATAAAAAATATATTTTAAATAAACAAAATGAAATTATTCAAGTACCTAATAATTTTTTATCATTAATTAATTTTTTAAAAAATATTAAATGGATTGATTGGAAATTTTTAAAAGGTATAATTGGTGAAAGTTATATTAAAAAAAATGAAAAAGATGAAACTATTGAAAATTTCTTTAAAAGAAGATTTGGTAGTACTGTATTAACTGATAATATAGCTAGTGCTATTTTACATGGTGTATATGCTGGAGATATAAGTAAATTAAGTATTAAAAGTGTATTACCACAAATTAAAGATATTGAAATTGAATCAGGTTCAATAATAAAACATTTAATTAAAAATATAAATAAAAAAAAAAAAAAATCAAATCAAATTGAAATATCAAAAGATTTACAAAATTATGAATTATTAATATCTTCAAATTCAAATTTTATTAATATGAAAAATAAATTAAAAGATTATCCAATGATTAAATTACAAAAAGGTTTAGAAATTTTACCAAATAAATTATTAAAATATTTATTAAATAATACAAATACAAAAATTCATTTTAATTTTAAATTAAATTCAATTGATTATAAAAATGGTATTATAAATAATAATGAAAAATTTGATCATATTAGATCAACAATTAATGTTAAAGATTTATCAAAAATTTTATTACCTAATAAAAAAAATGAAGATGATTCATTAATTAAACAATTAGAATCAATTGAATATATAAGTATATTTATGGCAAATTTATATTCAAAAAAAAATTTAATACCTAAAAATAAACCAGGTTTTGGATTTCTTGTACCTAAATTTAATTCAATATCATCTAATCCTCAAGCTTTATTAGGAATTATATATGATTCAAAAATTGAACAAAATGTAAATAATATTTTTACAAATAATAATAATACTCCAAAATCAAAACATGATTATGATAAAATAACTATTATGATGGGTGGACATTATTATAATCATTGGCAAATTCCATCAAATAAAATTAATTTAAAAATAATTAAAGATATTTTAGAAAATAAATTAAATTTAAATTTAAATAATTTTAATATTAAATTATTAGATAATAATACTAATGAAAAAATTGAAAATATTTCAAATAATGATTTATTAATTAGTTATAATTTACATGAAAATTGTATTCCTCAATATAATTTAGGATATCAAGAAATTAAATTAAATGTTGAAAATTTAATTAAAAATTCTAAAATTTCATTTGGTGGAACTGTATTTGGTGATGGAATTGGTGTTCCTGATTGTGTTATTCATTCATTTAAAGATGCAGTAAAACTCAAATAAATACAATTCGTAACTACGTAAAATTAATATATATATATATATATAAACATTATTCATAAGTAGGTAAAACTTCATCATCATCATCATTATCATTATCATTATTATTATTATTATTTTCGCTTTCTTTAGCATTTGTAATTATTTTACTTTCTTTAATAGAATAATTCAATATTAATTTCTTATCAAAAAATTCTTCATTTTGTAATGTTTTTAACGCTAGTATACTCAGATTTAAATTTGTAAATATTATAAATGCATATCCATTATATAATTTAATATCTAATATATCACCAAATGAAATGAATAATAAATATAAATTTTCATATAATAAATTTCTAGATATTTTATTATTTAAATTTTTTATATATATTGTTTGTGATGGTTTTAAATTTGAATAATCCAATTTAATTTTCTTCTTTGATTTATCATTGTTATTATTATCTTCCTGTAGTTTTGTTCTTTTTATAGATTTTGTTGATGGCATTTTGGTGTTTGATTAGATGATTGTCGTAGATGAGATGTTGCCAATTTCTTTCTTTCTTTCTATATTTTTTTTTTTTCCGAGTGTACATACTAAAATCGAAGGGGGAAATTGGAGGTATCAAAATCTGAAACGAACCCAAAACAAAACTCAAGGCATGTAATAGAACCAACCTTAATTTCTATACGTTTCACATTGACAACTACCTCTACCTCTTGAAACATCAATATACGTAATATACTGTTCAACTATATTTTGTAATAAAAAAGAAACAAGAGAAATAACAAAAAAAAAAAAGAAATAAATATTTCAAATGTTTTTATAATAATTAATATCATCATGAATTCAAACTAAAACTTATAGAATATAATATACAATTACAATATTAAAACAAAATGTAAATAAAGAAACTAAAATTTAAAAAGCAAACCAACAAATTCAATAAAAAGCAAACCAAAACTTTCTTTCTTTCCACTTAATAAAATACAACAAAAATTATCCAAAGAACTTCTTTCTTTTCTTTTTGCTAAGCACCTTTATGTCTGTGGAAAACATCTATAGTATCACCATCAATCAACTCTAGTTCATGAGGAGTATTATTTGGTAAAACTTGTACGCCATCTATTAAAAAACAAATATTTTCTAATTTTCTATCTCTTCTTCTACAAAGAGCTTCCATTAATCTTTTCATTGGAGCTTTTCTTTTCATTTTAAAAAAAATCTTTTGACCATCATCCATAACAACAACACTTATTTGTTCTGAATTTTCTCCAGATTGTATATTCTCTTCTATATCAGACATATTTGTTGGACATCAATATATAATATGATTTTATTGATATAAAATTATATTTGTGTTTGGATTAAAATTAAATTGTTATTTTATTTTATTTTTTGCGTGAACTCTTTTTTTGTTTTTTGTTGTTTGTTTTTGTCTGTAAGTGGTATATATTATAATTCATTATTATCCAACCCACGCATTCGATCGCACCAACTCAAATCTAAATTTTACGAAGCGATCTCTCTATTATCAACTTTGGGAAATATTACTTTCACCAAAGTCGTTGTTGATGATTTACTTCTTGGCTATGACATTTAACGTCATCATAGAAAGTCTTTAGAAATATATATATATTTATTTATTTATTTTTTTTTAAAAAAAAGAAACTGCCCTGGTGGTGACTAGAGTTTATATTTAGAAATTTGTTTCAATTATGTTTTATAAAAATTGTTTTTACAACCAAAATTATTTGAATAGTTTCAAACAAATAAATATGATTCAATATCACATTGAATATGATCCAGGATATTTTTATAAAAATATTGTTTTTTTTTTTTATAATATTCAAAGATTACTTTAAATGTTAATGCTACGTAATTATTTAAATTTATCAGAACGTGTAACTCAAGTTTATCTTAATAAATATAGTGTATTTTTCATTTTAATATTAGTCAAATTAATATTATTAAGAAATTCATTAATTACAATTATTAATAGTCAATTACTTGATAATACTACTTGTGATGATGCAAGTAATGAAATTCAACCAATTTTAAATGGTATTCATAATTTAATTATTGATAGTATTTATAAATTAGAAAATTCTGGTTTAATGTCATTAATTTTATTAACTAAAGTTATAAAAGAATTAATTATTTTCTTTATTGATTTATTTTTTGGTACTTATATATGTTTATTAAATGCTTTAATTAAAGGTACTACAGAATTTGCATTAGATGCAAGTGAATCAATTATTAAAGCAGTTAATGTTACAGTTATTGAAGTAACTGATGATATTGAAGATGGTTTAAAAGGTTTATCACAATTTATAAATGATTTAATAACAGGATTTGATACAATTAAAAGTTTTTTTACAGGTTCAATACCAACTAATGATTCACAACAATATGAAGATAAAATTAATTTATCATTAGGTACTTTAAAAGATAAATTAATTATACCAGGTTCAGTTATAACTGATATTGAATCAGTTAAAAATTCAAGTTTAGGAAGTTTAACAAAATTAAATAATGATACTCAAATTATTATATCAACACCATTTGAATTAATTATAAAAGAATTAAATAATTATAAACCAATTGAAAATAATACTATATCACCTTTAAATGTTAAAGATGTTTGTTTAGCAAATTTAAATAAATTAGAAGAAATTCAAATTGATTTAGTTAAAATTGTTCAATTTATAAGTAAATGGATGATGATTGGTTTATTAATAGCTTCTATTGGTGCTATATTTTATGTATTTTATATTGAATGGAAAGAATGGAGAAGAATAAATCGATTTATTCATGAAGAAAATACCTTAGAAAATGAAATTGAATTTAGAAATAATTCAAATATTTATGAAAGTTTTTTATTATATACATTAATTAAAAGATTTGGATATAATTTAGATAATAGATGGATATGGATGATTAGTTATTTAAATACAAAATTTACAAGAAATATATTATTTTTTGGTTTAATGGGTTGTATATCTGTATTATTACAATTTATATTAATTAAAATTGTTCAAAAAGAATTAACTGAAATTATTAATAATCCATCTACTTTAAATAATACAATGTCAGCTGCTCAAACATATGTTTATACAATGAATAATTATATAAATACAACAGCAATTAATTTAAATGAAGAATTATTTGGTCAATTAAAAGAAACTACTAATAAAATAAATTCAACAATATCTACATTTTTAGATGATTTAAATGATGCAATTGATGAAATATTTGGTAATACTCCATTATCAAGTCCAATACAAACAATAGTTTATTGTACAATAGGTAGAAAATTAATTAAAGTAGAAGATGGATTAACATGGATTAATAATAATTTAGAAATTAATTTACCTATGATATCAAAAGATATTGAAAATTCTTTACAACAAATGAAATTTATTGAATCAAATGAAATTTTACTGAAATTAAAATTATTAATTTCAAGTTATATGAAATCTACAATGTTTGAATTATGGGTTAGTTTATCATTTATTGCATTTTGGTTATTACAAGTATTTATAGGTTGGTCTATATTAATGATTAATTTATGGAGAGAACATCGTAAATTACAACAACAAGAAGATCAAAATCCTTTCCAAATTAGTGAACCTAGACCATTAACTGAAAAAGAAAAAGATGAATATCAATATCCATTAACTAATTTAAATCCAAATACTACGTCGAGTTATTATCCTTCAGCTTAATATACAAGGGTAAGGAAAAAAACTAATATACAATTAAACATTATAAATATATATATATATATACAAATATTATTTTTTTTTTATTTTTTAATAGGTGCTGGTTTTTTCCAATAATATTGTTTATGAGTTTTTCTACAACTTCTTAAACCACCATGACCTTTAACATTTGAAACTAATTTTGTTCTATTTTCATCATCATCATTTTCTGGCATATAATAATATTCTTCTTCTAAAGGTTTACCAGCAGCATCTTTACCTTTTCTATAAATTATTCCAATACATTTAATATTATTTAATATAGATCTAATTTGAGGTAATGATAATTTTGATGTTGATATACTAATAGTTTTTAAAAATGATGCAGGTGTTGAACTTAATCTTGAAAAAACTAAATGATTAATTAATATATTATTAATTTCTTCAATATTTGAAATTTCTAATATTGAATTATCTAATTCTGGTGGTGTTGATTGTTTAATAAATTTCTTTTTCTTTTTTGGAATTTGTTCTTCATTATTATTATTATTTGGTTCTTCTGATATTGCTCTTCTTTTAATATTGGTTTTATCTGATAATATTGGTTTTGGAGAAATTGATGATGAACGATCTGGAATTTTTTGTTGTTTATTATTAATTGATTCATGTTTATCTTCAAATATTTTAAACCTTGGTTGTTGTTGTTGTTGTGGTTGTTGTTTTGGTATATCTTGTTTTAATTTCAATTCATGTTTTGGTTTTTCTTCAAGTTCAAATTGTGGTTTTTGTTCTTGAGATTTTTGTGGTTGAACATGATGTATTTGAATTGGTTTAGATTGAATTTCTTCTTTTGATTGTATAGTATCTTTAATTGGAGTTTCTTCAATAGTTTCTTTAATAACGTTTGTAGGTTTTGGTTTTGATGGAGTATCTGGTAATTCAAAAAATACTTTTTTACTTAATGGTGTAGATGATAATGTATTATTAGCAATAGTAGAAGAAGAAGAAGAAGAAACAACAACATTATTATTATCAATTAATTCTGGTGTTTCATCATCAGTTAATTCTTCATCAATATCATTAGGATTTAATAAAATAATTTGTTTTGAAATTTCTAATAAAATATTATTAAATTTAGGTAATGTTATAGTTTCATGTTCTCTAATATAAAATTCAGTATGATTATTATCTAATTTAATAGTTCTATTACTTGATTGATAATCTTTTAATAATTCTAATTGTTTACCATTATTATTTTCCATAATAATAAAATTATTTTTAGAATTTGTTGTTTGATAAATAAAACAATTTTTTGGAATAATTATATTTAAACCATTTGATCCAATACAATTTAAAATAATATGTTGCAGATTATAACTAACTTTTAAATGAGTTCTTGAAATAAATGAATCTTTTGGATTTAAAGCAAATTCACAACTACGTGATGATCTACCAATATTAAAATGAGTATGAGTTGATAATAATGGAATTCTAATAACTGATTTATCAGGATTTAAAATATTAAAATCAGAATTAATTTTAATTGATTGTGGTTTAATTTCTTCTTGTTTATTTGATTTGAAAACATCTTCTTGATATTCATCATTATCATTATCATTATCTTCTTGTTGTTCAATTTCTCTAGCTGGAGAAGATGATCTAAATAATGAAGATGATGGATTTGGAGTAGGATATTCATCACGTCCAATTCTTTCAAATCCTTTAGTAATTGTAGACGTGACACCACCTTTTTTAATAGTAAATGGATCTTTTTTATAATGTACTTCATCATCCATACCATCATGTAATGGAGATGAAGGAGGAAATTGATAATTATAAGACATATTTGATTAATAAAAATTGATTTTATTTGAAAACTCAATTAATCTAAGAATAAGAATATAAGATAATTTTTATTTTGTTTATAGTTTTTTTGGTATAAGAGAATTATACAATATCATTTGATATTTAGAGAAGCGTATAATATTTAATATTTAATAAAAAATATCGTGTTGTTTATGTTTAGTTTTTGTAACTCTATATAATTTTTTTTGCAGTCGCGACTTTTTCATTTTTAATTTTATTTATTAAAGTTTAAAAATTTAAGTTTGTCTTTGCCATTGCAAGGATTCGAAGAGTGGTTTTTATAATAGGGGTGTAGCCCTGGGAATTTCATTCCCGCACGTGATCTGATATTTCTGCCATATCATTGTGCGTGTGCACTACTAATATAATTTAATGTATGAGGAAGCAAAAAAAATAGTTTGTTAACTATGTAGTGGGTGCGCATTAAGTTAGTGCCAGTAATACTGAGTATAACGTACTAACTAATTTAGTGAGAAGATACTAACAAACCAAACCAACAGACAAAAAAAACAAAAAAAAAAATTTCATAAATTTTCTACTTCTATTTTAACTAAGATATACAATAATAATCAAACATGGGTAGTATGTGATAGATCCCTTTATATTAATACAAGAATAGATATATCTATTATAATATATATATGTATATGAATCTCAGAATCTTACATTGTTTCAATTAAATTAAAGAATAGAATATTTTATCAAGTTTTGGGAATAGATTAAGATGAAAATATAGTGAAAATTATTGAAAAAAAAAAATTATTGATAGATTTAAAAAAATTTTTCAAGATGACATTATAAACATTTTCATAATATAATGAATCAAACTATAAATTAAACCAAGTTATTTTATCAATATTAAATAAAATTTTCATGAAGTGGCAATATTTGAAAAAATCATCATCATACGAATAATAAATAAAAAAGAAATAAACATTTTTAAATATATATATATACATATATTTTTTATATTAGATATAATATTTTCAAGTTTTAAAAAGAATTATTGATTTACTAACACCCATTTATAGAAGGTACACCATCATTAGGTAAAAGACACAACAAATCTCATACTTTATGTAACAGATGTGGTAAAAGATCATTCCACGTTCAAAAAAAAACCTGTGCATCATGTGGTTATCCAGCTGCTAAAATGAGATCTCACAACTGGGCTTTAAAAGCTAAAAGAAGAAGAACTACTGGTACCGGTAGAATGGCTTACTTAAAACATGTTACTAGAAGATTCAAAAACAATTTCCAAACTGGTGTTGCTAAAGCTCAAACTGCTTAAATTAATTTATAATAATTTAAATTTAAAATTAAATAAGAGAAATATAAATTTATTGTTGCATATAGTTAAATGAATAGTTGAATTTTTTACGTATACATCAAAAACCAAAAAAACAAAAAAATAATACACAACTTTGTATAATAATGTAAAAGAGTTTTTTTTTTTTTACAATGTATTTTTTGTAGTAGAATATTATTTGTTTTATTTATTTATTTATTTATTTATTTATTTATTTAATAATCTTCTATTTTATCATCTTCATCTTCATAATTCATATTAAAGTATAAATTATCAGCTTCTTCATGATTAACAAATCTATTTAAAATTTCTCTTGATAATTCAACTGTTTCTGATTCATATGGAAATTCTAATCCATTAGCAAAATCACTTTCTATATTGGCAATCAATTTGGGATTTTGATAATCAATTGAAGTTAAATGATTTAATCTTCTTGCTCTTTCTTCACACCATTTATTAAATACTGTCATTTTAAAATATCCTTTACTTCTTATTTCAAGTAATAAATTATTAGCTTCCATACTTAAAGAATCAGCTCCAAATGCAATTCTCAGTAATATAACAAACATTTCATACATTATTTCATTATATATTAAATCATTTATTTCTCGTAAATCTTGAGTTAAATAATTTATTAATTTTATTAATATAGATATTAAATAAATTCTTTGATGAACATTTTTTGATCTTGGTGATCTACTAATATAATTTTGTTCAAAACCAATTACTCTAATTAATGATTTAAAATGTTCTTTATTATATAGAAAATCAATAGTTTGTTTAGTTATAATTAATGATTGTAATAATTCAGCAACTTTAATTCTTAAATTTAATAAATGAGATTCATGATTAATCTTAATTTCAAATGAAAATTGAGTATTATTGGTATCATTTAATTCATATGGTAATGGTTGTGGTATATCAATCAAATAATTATTTAAATAATCATGATCTTTAGGTATAATTGAATCAATTTTTAAAAAATCATTATTATTTCCAATAATTCTATTTAATCCATAATACATAAATCCTTCTCTTATTGGAATATCAATTAAAAAAACTTTTAATAATGAATTAATTATACTTATATCTAATTCCAAATTATTAAATCCAAAAGTTTCTTCAGTTATTGATGAAGTTAACATTTCAACTATATTATAAACTAAATTAATTTGACAAGTATTTTTAAATCTTTCAGTATTTTCAGATAAACATAATGTAATTAATTGTTTTGAAATAATTTTATCTTGCCAAATTTCTTTTAAAAATTCAATATTATAAATTGATGATAATATAAGTAATTTTTCAATAATATCTAAACAACCAGTAAATATAAATTTTTGTAAGATTAATATTTGATTCGGTATATCATCATGAAATTCAATATCTTCTTCATTTTCAAAATTATAATTTAATACATGTGATAATTTTAAACAAATATTATTTAATTTAATTAATAAATTTTCAATTAATTCCATTGTAGTTGCAGCTGGTCTAAAACTAATTGAACAATGAATTAATGATAATAAAAAAGGTATTGATAATATTGATTTTTTATTTAATAATTGTTCAATAATATCCATTAATCCTAAAGTAAATTCTTCGATTAATTTATCTAATCTATAATCTTTTTTAATCATCAAAAATTCAATTACACTTGAACTTATTGAAGTTTTAGGTAATATATTAAATCCATTATACAGTTGTAAATGAAAATCAATACAAATTTTATTTAAATATTCAAATGATGTTCGTTCACTACCAATAATACAATTAGACCATAATTGATCAATTAATAAAGCAGATTCACTCTGTAGTTTAATTATTTTTTGAGGTGGTTTATTTATTTCAAGTGAAGGTTGTGGTACAGATGATGATAATGAGGGTATTATTACAACATCTTCTTCTTCTTGTTGTTGTTGTTGTAGTTGTGATTCTTTATTTTTTTCAACATCTTGAGTATTCAATCCATTAAGTTTACGTTTCTTTGTAGCAGTAGTAGTTAATAATTCATTATTTAAAAATTTCTTTTCATCTTCTAATTTTTGTACTGCATGTTTTAAAGCAACTATTTGATCTTCATTATTTTTCTTATAAATATTATAAGAATCTTTTAATTCTTGTAATTCTTGCTTTTTTTGATTTTGTAATTGAATCATTTGTGCTCTTAAAGTAGCTATTTCCCCATCAGCTTGAAATAATTTAGCTTGAACTTCATTGCTTAAAACGGTAGGTTTAGATGATTGAATTTGAGTTTGTAAAGTGAATTGAGTTTGAGTTGGTTGTAAAGTTGTTGTTGTATGTGAAATATTTGGAATTTGAGTTTTTCCTGCTAAAACATCTTGTAACATTTGATCATCTTCATCATCATCAAAATCAGTATCTGAATGTGGCATTTTATGATGGCAAAGGATTAATTAGATTGTTATATCATGTCTCAAAAACACGTTATGAGTTTATGATTTGAATGAAATAACTTTGAGAATAAAAATAAAAATAAAAATTGATATTGGTACCCAGAAAAAATATTTTTTTTTTTTTATCGATTATATAAAATAAAATTTAGATCAACATTACATCTATTTCAATTATGTAACAAATCTTTTTAAAGCAACCTCTAACTCGGTCTAAAGCAAGCTTAATATTAATTTGTTATATATAATAATCAAAGACTAATAAAAGGTATAAAAAAAATACAATAAATCTCTATCAAAATGATTAGTATTAAATGTTTTAGGTCAAGAAAGATCTTTCAAAGTATATATTAATACTTTAATATCGACTAGAAATTCTAAATTTCAAGTTATATAAAGAGGAATAAAACTTTTAAAAATAATAAGTTAATCTAATTTGATAAAATGTCAAAAATCAAAAATTCGAAAACCGAAAATGAAAAATCGCTACCCTGTGTTTAAACAATTAAAAAAAAATTCAAAAATTCGTTTCATTCATTGTCTTGATGTTTTGTTGTTTATTTTCTGAAAAAACGTTTATTCTTAACAAGAAACCTTTTCATTAACTACTACTTATATAAACAATTTACTCTTTGTTGAATAGTTACTTTTATTTTAAATAAGAAGTTACTAACCAAAATAATTTATAAGAACGACAGCAAAAAAAAAAACCTACATAAAAAAATATAAGTGAGAAATTTTCATGTACGATTTCCATCATCTCAATATTAAATTTTTTTTTTTCTTTTATCAACAAAACTAAAAAATTCAATACCAATTTAATAAAAAATATTCATAAATATAATGCCAGAAACAAGTAAGAAAACGGAGAAAATAAATAATTCAGAACTCCCTAATAATAGTAATAATAATAATAAAGATACAACAACGTCTTCAAAACCATCAGCCCCTCCAGCATCATTAGTTCCAGTTCAACCAACACCATTAAGTTCTCGTGATAAAACTACCAAAAGATTAATAGTTGTATTATCACAAGCATGTTTAGAAACTTATAAAATGAATACAGGAAATCAAGGAGGAGGAGATAGATTTGCATTATTAAATTGTGATGATCATCAAGGTTTATTAAGAAAAATGGGTAGAGATATTGCAGAAGCAAGACCAGATATAACTCATCAATGTTTATTAACATTATTAGATTCACCAATTAATAAAGCTGGTAAATTACAAGTTTATATTCAAACAGCAAGAGGTGTATTAATTGAAGTTAATCCAAGTGTTCGAATTCCAAGAACTTTTAAACGATTTTCAGGTTTAATGGTTCAATTATTACATAAATTAAGTATTAAATCAGAAAATTCAAAAGAAACTTTATTAAAAGTTATTAAAAATCCAATAACTGATCATTTACCAACTAAATGTAGAAAAATTACTTTATCATTTGATGCAAAAGTTAGAAGAGTTCAAGATTATGTTGATACATTAGATGATGATGAAAGTATATGTGTATTTGTTGGTGCTATGGCTAGAGGTAAAGATAATTTTGCTGATGAATATGTTGATGAAAAAATTGGTCTTTCTGATTATCCATTATCTGCATCTGTTGCATGTTCTAAATTTTGTCATGGTTGTGAAGATGTTTGGGGTATTTATTAAAAAATTAAGAATTCTTGATGAATTTTTTTAATAATTAATTGTTGTACATAATAATAATGTGACTAAAAAACAAAAAAAAAACTAAAAAAAAAAAAATAAACAGACTATAAATAAATATATAAAAAGAAAACTGTATAGATTTATAAATATTATAAATTATCTTTGTTAAATATTAACTTAATTTCTCCATATTTCTCTATCCGTATAAGTTTTATTGTCTATCCGAATACAATAAATATTTATTTATCCGCATTTCAACATATCAAAAATTATATGCAAAATTACATTATTAATTACATTTTTTTTTTTTTTTATGCATATTGTATTTTTTTGCAATCATTCATCACACAACATATAAAAAATTCATCAAAAACAAAAACTTTTTTTTAAAATTCCTTTTCTTTATATATATATATATATGTTCTATTTATTTTCTTTTATATTAATATTTAGCTATTTAATTCTATTTACATATTCATAACGAAATTAAAAAAACAAAATGAATAATATAATTCAAGCAACAGCAGTTAGAGGATTAACTCAATCATTAACATTATCAACATTATTATTAGAAACATTAAATTTAAAAGATTTATTAGATTTAAATTTATCAACAAGTTCAATTATACCAATTACAAAATATTGTCAACAATTTTTTTTTAGAGAAGATGTTTCACATAATCAAAAATTAAAATTAATTAAAGTATTTAATAATAAAGGTGAATTAATTTATTTATTTGAAAGATTATCAATTTATAATCCAATTTGGAAAATGTTAACATATCCTCAAAGAAAAGAAATTGCAACTTTAAAAATTGGTTTATTAAATCAAATTATATCATTTCATAATAAAATTAATTTAAATATAAATAATGATTTAATAAATGAATGGAATTGGAAAATGGGTGGAGGACAATTTAAATCTTTTTATATAAATGATTTAAAATATTCTTGGTCATCAAATACAAAATATTTAGAATTAATAAATTTTAAAAATAATTCATCAAATTTTGAAAAAATTAGAATTGGTAAAGTTAAATTAATGAGACAATTTAAATTTGATTTTGAAATGTTAATTGATGATTTAAAAATTGATCCTGAAATTGCTTTAGCTACTGGTTTTATTTCAATGTTTACTCAATGGGGTATGGGTGAATCTACTGATACTATTGGTCCTACTTTAGTTGCTGTACGTCCTCTAAATAATATCACTAATGTTAATAATAATAATCATAATAATAATAGATTATCAACTATTAAAGAAGAAGAATTTGATGATGAAGAACAACAGTAAAAACTTTTTTTTTTTTTAACTATTATATTATTTTTATATTATACAAAAAAAAATGTCTATTTATATTATCTATTTTAAAATCTTATTTATCTAAAACACCTTCTTTAAGTAAAACTTTTTCAATTTCTTTAAATAAAGTATCAGTAGTTACTTTAGAACCTTTAACTCTAACACAAACAATTTCTGATTTTTGATTATCATTTCTTGAATTTATTTTAATTCTAAATTTACAACTTTTTAAATTAAATGAATTATTTTTTGATATTGAACCCGTTATATAATTACTAACTTGATCATTTTGTAAATCTTTTAAACCAAAATTTGACCAACTATTTAATAATGCAAATAATGCAGTTGTCATTTCATGTTTTGGTAAAATTGTATTAAATCTTTTAATTTCAGAATCTAATGGTGGTGAATTTGATGATGATGATGAAAACCAACGGAAAAATGATGATTTTTTAGGTTCTGAACTTATAGTTGGTTGTTGATTTGTTTTATTTGTAGTTGTTGTAGTACCTGTTGTTGTTTTTGTAGTAGTTCCATTATTATTAATAACAGTTGTTGATTGTGGTTCATCCATTGATTTTTTAGCACCCCAAGATAATTTTCTAAAAAATGATCCTTTTCTCTTTTGTTGAGGTTCTGAATAATTATTAGTTTTATCATCTAAAGGTTTTTTTGGTTTATCATGATGACTTGGTGGTGTTGGAGGTATAGTATCTTCCATTTTTTTAGCACCTCTAACTTTAGACATTGGTTGTGAAGTTAAATTACCATTACCATTTTTTATTTCTGGTAATAACATTTCTTGACCTGGATAAGCAAATTTATTTTTTGAACTTCTATGACCATTACTTGATGTACCATTAGCTAATGCATCAATTGAAGATTTTGTAGATTTACCTTCTGGTAATTTAATTTTATCAAATACATCATCACCAACACTACTTTCATCAGAAACCATTGATTTAAAATGTTTTTTATGACCATGAATTTCATCACTTTTACTAACAAATGTATCATCATAATCATGAGAATCACTTGGTAAATCGGGTATTTTAGATGTTGGTCTAACTCCTCCTTTACTATATCTTTTAGTAGTTGAAGCTCTTGAAGCTCTTTTATTAGCTGAAGAATCATAATATGAATATCTTTTATTAGCTAAATGTTCATCAAAATCCATTATTGAATCTTTATCTAATGGACCTCCTTCTTCATCTTCATCATGTAATCCAGCTTTATCTAATCTATCAGCAAAACTAGTTCTTAATCCAGGTATTTTATCATGACCAGTTTCATAATCTTCATCATCATAATAATCTTCTTGTTCATGTTCATTAATTCCATGTGCATTTATTATTGAATTTAAATCACGATATGATTCTTTTGTTGAATACATTGATAATACTGATAATCGTTTATTTGAACTTGTAAAATTTCTTGATTTTCTAGTAACATTAGGTATTTTAACATTACTTATAAGTGTTTTAGGTTGTTTTTCTTCTTCTTCTTTTTCTTGCTGCTTTTGTTTTTTCTTATCATTAGCAACACTTTTTAAATTCAATTGACTATTTAATAATTTTGATTTTCTAATTTCACTCATATAATCATCAGTTAAATTTGAATGATCAACTGTTGGTTCAGGTAATTCAAAATCACGATCTTTATCATTTTCATAATAACTATCTCTTGAAATTCTTCTATTTTCTTCTTCTTCTATATCATCCATCATAACTGATACCATTGATTCTCTATTAATTTTTTTACGTATTATAGAATCTTTCTTTTGTTGTTCTTTTTTAGATTTAGTTTGATTATCTCTCCATTCTTGTTCTAAAGCATCTTTAGCTCTTTCTAATTGTTCATTTTCATGAGCTTGCCATAATGGATCTAATCTTGAAACTGGTCTTCTAGTTAATATAGGAGTTGTTCTTCGTTTAGGAACTGGTTGACTTGCTGATCTTCTTTTTAAAGTTTCTAATTCTTCTTTTGTAAATTCTTCATCTTCTTCTTTTTTTGAAGTACCTTCCGATAATGCTCTTAATGCTCCGATATTTTTTGATTGACGTTTAGGTTGTTCAATTTTATTAGGAACTAATTCTTGTTCACTATTATTTGGATCATTATCATCTTTAATAATTATACTTAATTTTCTTGAACTTAAAATTGATCTTCTATTTTGTCTTTTTTTCTTTTTTTCTAATTCTTTTCTTGCTTTTAATTCAGCTTCATGTTTTTTACGTTCAATTTCCATTAATCTTTCATATTCTTTAGCTTCTTTTTCTTCAGGATCTTCTAATTTTTCATCATCTTCATCATATTCTTCTTGATTAAAAATTTTATCACATAATGTAGCAAATGTAGCTGAAGTTCTTTTAGTTTGTTTATCCATATATTCCCAATCACTATCACCAGATAATTTTGCATATGTTGATAATAATTTCATGGTTATAGAATTTCTTTTCAATCCAGTAGTCATTGATGCACGAATAGATTTTCTTTTTGAAATTCTTTTATTAGCTGTTGTTGTAGTTGTTGGTTTATTTATTACTGATGAACGTTTATTATTTATTTTAGCTGATTGTTGTAAAGAATCTTCCAATTCTTCTTGATCATCTTTAAAAGAACTTTCTAAAACTTTTGGTAATTCTGGTTTATTTATATAATATGAATCTTTTGAAGGTAATGATGGTGGTATAGATTGACTACTTTGAGCATCAACAATTTCATTATAAATATTTCTTGGTGTAGCTTTCATTAAATATTCTTGTTGTTGTTGTTGTTGCTGTTGTTTCTTTTTATTAGGTGATCTACCAGGTGATTGATTATAAGAATATCTTTTCTTTGGAGATTTACGTGGTGAACTATGATTTGACATCATTGATTGTCTAATTGTTGAATTTCTATTATTATTATTATTAACTGTTGTTATATTATTACTTGAATTTGTATTTTTATATTGGAAAGATGTTGGTCTTGAAGCACTAATACTAATTTGACTTTGTCTTTTCCTTCTTGGAGTAACTGATATACCTTGAGATCCACTACGAACCATTCTATTATTAAAACTAGTTGATTTTTTTGGTGAATTGTTATTATTTGGTTCATCTTGATTATGTCTATATCTTAATAATAATGCATAAAAAGTTTTTTCAGGATTAGAACCATTTTTTAAAAGACATTCAATAATTTCTTCTTTTGGTCTATCATTCCATAATATTGATAAATTTGATAAAATTTGTTTATCAATATTTTTACTTGAACCTAAAGATTTATAAGCAGTTTCTGGATGAGGTAAAGATTTTTCACTAATTAAATCTTCATTTGGTATAGGATATTTAGTTAATAAAGGATGTTTTAAAATTTTTTCAGTTGAAATTCTTTTAACTGGATCAACTTCTAACATTTTACCAATTAAATCCATTGCTTCTTTACTAACTTCATCAATTGGCATATCAAAATTACCAGCTTGAACTTTTAATAATAAATTTCTAATATTTTCATCATCAAATGGTAATCTACCAGTTAATAAAGCAAATAATATTACACCACAAGACCAAACATCAGATGCAGCACCATGATATTTTAATCCACTAACAATTTCTGGAGCAGCATAATGAGGTGAACCACAAGAAGTTTCTAATAATTTTCCTCCACATTCTAAAGCAGCCATACCAAAATCAGCTAATTTAACATTTAAATGAGAATCTAATAATAAATTTTCTGGTTTTAAATCTCGATGACATATACCTAAAGCATGACAATAAGCAGTACCTAAAATAATTTGTCTAAAATATTTTATTGCTTCAATTTCTTGTAAAGGACCTCTTTCAACTAATAAATCAAATAATTCACCACCTTCAACATATTCTAATACAAGATATAAAGCTTTTGAAGTTTCCCAAACATCATATAATCTTAAAACATTTGGATGATTTAATAATTTCATAATAATAATTTCTCTTTCTATACCATAAGGTAATCCTTCACCATTTTGTTCATTATGATTAGTTTCATCATTATTATTATTATGACCTGTTGTATAACCTTCATCTTCTTGTAATTCTGATTTTGAAACTACTTTAACAGCAGCTTTTTGACCAGTTGATTGATGAGTTGCTAATAAAACTCTACCTGTTGCTCCTCTACCTAAAGTTTTACCTAATTTCCATGGACCTATTTTTTGAGGATGGTTATGACCTGAAGTCGATATTATTGAAGAACTTATAGAAGCTTGTCTTGAATGTGGCATTATTATTATCTATTAAATGAAAGTTTTATAATTGGAATTAAAATTAAACGAATGAAAATGGTTGTTGTCTTTGAATAAATATTATATTATAAGTTGTTGTAAAAAATTGTTGTATGATCTGTCTATAAAAATTGTGATTTAAAATTGTAAAAGACCCATAAAAATGAAAATAAGTTTGAAAGTAAATTAATTAATTTAACAATTTAGTTATTGAAATGATAATATTAATTGGAAAAACAAACAAATATAAAAAATTTAAAAAAATTGATAAATTTTGAAGATGATATAAAAATGGAAATTAATTTATTTTAAGTAAAATAAAAATAAAATAAAAAAATTTGAGTTGTTAGAAAATGAAATTTTGTTTATATTTTTATTTTTATTTTTATTTTTTTTTTTTTTTTATTTTTTTTTTTTTGTTTAACCCAATTTAATTTAATTTTTAGTGAGTTTTTTTTAATTATTACCAAATATTTACAAATAGGATAGTAGAGGATGTTATTAGTTAATCGGCTCAATTGAACGCTGAGAATAAGATGATCCTTACTTACTTACTTAGTTGTTGTTGTTGTTGTTA
Source organism: Insectozyma bohioensis (assembly GCA_030582535.1). Lineage (NCBI taxonomy): Eukaryota > Fungi > Ascomycota > Pichiomycetes > Serinales > Debaryomycetaceae > Insectozyma > Insectozyma bohioensis. Next base: position 125,391 of record JAKTXL010000021.1, on the reverse strand, counting down.
TGTTTGTTGTTGTTTTATAGATTTAAACTTACCGTCAAAAATAGAAAAAAAGTTTAACTAGTTTTAAAACCCATTGGAATAAAGTAATAAAATAACAGTACTAAAAAGAACACGCGTCTTGTCTTGTTGTGTTTGTTTCAACGCGACTAAAAATCAAAAAAAACTAAAAAAAATCGCCCTAGATGTTTTCATTTTTTCTGTAGTTTCGCCCCTTTCGCTTAACTACCAAATCCAATTAATTTAACCCTTTTGGGACATATTACTATTACTATTATTATATTATATTATATTAAAGTTACTTTATACTTGGATTATTATATCAAAAAACTTAGATTCAATATCTATACTTTTAATATCTTGATTGATTCATTCATTCATTAATTCAGAATTATAATATTCAAAAACTTTGATTTACATAGAAGCTTATTTCTTAATTATTGTAATATTTATTTATCCGTAATAAACTTTTAATTTGTTTGATGATACTATTGCAATTTTTCTTTTTTTTTTGCAATTAGTTTGACATTACGTTTCAGATTTATTACTAACATATAAACAACAATGTATAATGTATTATATGTATCATATATTATTATCACAATACACCTATATTTATTTTTTATTTATTTTAAAACCCAAACCCTCTCTAAATATAATATGTCCCTCAAACTTTCACACAAAATTGAAAAATTTATCATATAATAGACGAATTAGGTTGATGTTTCATATATATTAACTTAATATTTCCCAATCAAGACTATATATGTATATTTTGAGACGTGTCACTCAGTATTTTAATATTAATATGGATTATAAATAAATGAATAAATATAGAATTGTTAAATCCTATACAAATTATTTAAGTTTATTATTTAGATGTGATCGTATATTATAGTAGCAATATAGTAAATATTCTTTAATTCGTATCACAACAACTATTTTAGTCTAATTTTTGTAAATCAATTGATAAGTTGGGATCTAAATCTAACCTTTAATATAATATATATATAACACACAAAATTTATTTATAGTAAATCCGAATACACAAAATCTAGAAGCATCTCTCTTTTTTAAAAAAAAAGACAACCAAAAAAAATAATCTTTTAATTGGATAAATCAATCGTAAGGCTGAAAAAAACAGAACTTATCCCATATTGATTTTCAAGATTAATCATTGGACGTTAACTTCGTATTTATTTGAAAATATAGGGTTGGTGGTTTAGAAAAGAAAAAACAAAATTATTAGGGGATTCTATTCTGAAAAATAGTTTTTGTTAAATAATTTTGCAACTATTTAGTTGAAAATTGACTTAAAATTTCTTCAAAGTTAAAGTATATTTTCCAATCACATACAAAGTAAAGATTTATTAAAATAACTAGACAATCCACGATAAAACTTGTCATACTTAACACAGATACCAATTAATTATTAGTATAAATATATAATTTCTCAATTAGGGATGTCATTAATATACTGAATTAACTCCCCAGTAGTGATTATATTATTAATTATCCGATTATTTGAAAATTATAATTTATCAACTCCAAGGTTCGAACCAGAGACGTGTCTAAAAAGTTAACTTTTGAAAATGCAGGTACTCACTATTGCGCCAAAGTTCAGTGTCGGAAAATTTTTCGAAAATTTGAATGTCGCAATTCTGAGGACCCGTGCCGCAAAAAAGATCAATAACGCAATAGTGAATATTAAATCCAAAAATAAAACTGAATTTTTGTATTACAATATATCCTTTAAATCACTTATATTGAAAGAGAAACTCTAGAATTATATAATAAATACATAAATAACGTGTTTTGAAGAGGTAGATATTCTAAAAAGTAAAACTAAATTTTTCAATTTTAAAAAAAATCGAATTTTTGTATTACAATATACCCTTTTAAACACTTTTTTGGAAAGAGAAACTCCAAGAGTATCCAATAAACACAGAATTAGGCCATTTTAAGGAGGTCCATTTTTTCTGACTTTTTTAAAATTTTAAAAAATGAACGAAACGGGGTCCGGCTCATTTCGATTTTCCCGATTTTGCTAAGCTCACAAAACAAGATCCTGTTTCCAAATTGAAACCAGATTCAATTGTTGTGTGAGCTTAGCAAAAATCGGTAAGTGGTCGAGTTAAATAATCCTTTTTGTTGTTGCTCCTTTAGAGATCGTTTAGAGATCTCTACACGGACTTGGAATTAAATTATATAATGAATTAAATCTTAATTTTCAAATTAGAACTGAGGATTTAAAATTATTGAAATATTTGATAAGGGAATTCAATCTTTGAAGTAATATATATATGTATAACAAATTTTTCGTGGTAGACAATAAACAAAAATTTAAGAACCATTCAGTTTTATTTAATATGAGTATGAATAAGACAATAAATATAATAGTTTGAATTATTGATGATACTAATAATATATAAAATAATAATAAATCTAATTAATAGTATCATTATGATAAAAAGTGAATTGTTTGTAATATATTTCAAAAAAAAAGAAGTTGCAAAAAAGTTTATGATTAATTGTAATGCAGCAAAAAAAAAAAAGTAGTACAAATTTTTTATAGTAGATTATTTTTTTTAGTAGAGATTTGTGAGTAAACTTTTATTTCATAGATTTGTTAATATATTGGTTGGCTAATTTACTTTGTAAAATTTAAATATAAGTATAAACAAAATTATTAAAGATACTTCTTGTATTTAGTAAGCTATGTGTTTCATTTTAAAATCTTTTGAATAAAAAGTATATGAATTATGTCTATTATTAAATCTATAACTATTATTTTTTCAACTCTAAAAAAAATGAATTTTGTGGTATGCTAAAAACAGGTATAAAAGTCTCATTTTTTTTTACAACCAATTTTTTTTTGATTTATCACAAACAACAACTTCTTTTTCATATTTTTTAAAATATCAATCAATTCATCAATTCAATTCATCATATCATCAATTCATCATTATCAATCAATTCATCAATTCAATTCATCATTATCAATCAATTCATCAATTCAATTCATCAATTCAATTCATCAATTCAATTCATCAATTCAATTCATCAATTCAATTCATCAATTCAATTCATCAATTCAATTCATCATATCATCAATTCATCAGATCATCATATCATCATATCATCAACCACAATTTATTATTATCTTTAGTATGAGAATATTTTATCCTTCAATCCTCCTTTTTTCGATTTAGAGCAGCAACAAACATAATAATAATGTATTTATTTGTATTGTATTACAAGACACAGTTATTAGGACAATTAACAAACTAAGAGATCTCAACGATCACAAAGATTCAATTTTGGTATTATTTTTTTGAAGTCTTTTCTTCTTTTTCATCCCCTCCATTTTGTGAATAGAAAATATAAAACCCCAATCCCTTCCATTCTGTGAATAGAAAATATAAAACCCCGAAAAGTATAGATGTTTGTACTAAACATTTTTAATAATTTGATAATATACTTTTAAAATGCTGTCGATATTTTGTTATTTACAAGTTAATGGTTACTTTGAATTATTAGAAAGATAGATATTTACTATCAACGTTGGATCATTAGGGTTATTTGGATATTTTAGACTGGAAGTTTCCCTGCAATTGTTGTTTTTTGATGCAATGATAAGCTGCTTATACTTTATTATTATTGTTTCGATTTTTTTTTAATTTCTCATTCTTTTCAAGAAGTGATACTATATTTGATTACTATTGATATAATAATTAGATGAATTCAAATAAAGTTGTTGTTTTATAAATAATTTTTGGAAATTTGTTTACTTTATTATAAAATTATTTTGACTTTTGTCTAATATATTTTATATTAAGTATCTTTAAAAAAATTTAATCTATTATTAGAACTTTGTTCAATATTTTAAATTTTCTAATTTAAAAAATTTGGAAGTGTTTCTTTCATAATTATTTCTTTTAGTTTTGTATGTACTTACTTATTTATTTTTATTTTAAAGATTATTAATACTAACATTCTAATTATATGAATAACAATAAGAATTTTAATAACTTCTTGTATATAATTAAAAATAATTTACGGCTCAATATAGGTTTATTAATTGATTTTAAATTCTCTACCATTATTATTTATATAATCCTTTTATTTTCTTTTTATCTTTTTGAAACGTTATATATATATATATAATCTAATTCATAATATGATTATGATAAAAAGTGAATTATTTGTCATATATTTTCAAAAAAAAAAATAGTTGCTGCGAAAAAGTTTCGTATTGTATATATATAATGCAGCAATCAAACAAGAATAAGTATATTTTTTTCTATTAGTAGTGATTTATTATAAATAATTGAGCATAATCTCGATTGTAAAGATAAGTCATCAAGTAGAGTAGATATCCTTTGATAATAAGTTTATTATTAAAAAAAAAGTTAAACAATTCTTGCAACTAGTACTTTTAACCTCCCTAGATTTAAATATATATTTGTCTCTTTCCCAAGGTCCTAATTCTATGTTAGATATATTATATTAATATAATTTTAAAATAATCAAATATTAGGAAGTATATAAATCAATTAAACCGTTTTCAATATTTAACTCACGAAATTACAGTTATAAAAATTATTAATATTATTATTATATATTCCCTAACTCCAAACTAGAACTAAACTAAATAAATCTAATAAAAACTCAAACAACACCAATTATATATATATATATATATCCAGATTTAATCAACTTTTTTGCTGTTTTTTTTTTTTCACAATCCCATTTCTACTAATAATTCCAATTGTTGATTAATTTTAGATTCAGTTTTTTTATCATTTTCTAAACGTTTTTGATCATTAATTAAATCATCATTAATTTGATCCAATACTTTCTTTTCTTTATCTTTCTTTTCTAATTTTGAATTATTTAATAAATTTTGAACTTCATTAAATTCAGATATATTTGTATTTAATTTATCTAATTTTATTTTAGTTGATTTTGATAATGATTTTGATTTTTTTAAAGATTTATTTGTACTAGTTGTTGTTGATTTTTTAATTTTCGATATTTTATTATTATTATTACTATTACTATTCTTCTTATTATTATTATTATCCTTTGCCATTATGATCTTGAGTTGTATATATTCTAATTTAGATCAGTATGATTATTATTATTTTTTTTTTTCCTTCTATTGATGGAGGGATGAAAAGAAAAGAAAAAAAAAAAAAAATTCCTCATCTCATCTAATAATTAATCAATACATATATACATATATAAAAAGATGCCATCAACTCATAATAGAGATAAACCTTGGGATACTCCAGATATAGATAAATGGAAAATAGATGAATTTAAACCAGAAGATAATGTTAGTGGACTACATTTTACAGAAGAATCATCATTTATGACCTTATTTCCAAAATATAGAGAACAATATTTAAGAAATATTTGGAATGATGTTACAAAAATATTAAATAATCATCATATTAAATGTGAATTAGATTTAGTTGAAGGTTCAATGACTGTTAAAACAACTACAAAAACTTTTGATCCTGCAATGATTATAAAAGCAAGAGATTTAATTAAATTATTAGCAAGATCAGTACCATTTCCTCAAGCTATTAAAATTTTACAAGATGATATTGCTTGTGATGTTATTAAAATTGGAAATTTTGTAAATAATAAAGATAGATTTATAAAAAGAAGACAAAGATTAGTTGGACCAAATGGTAATACATTAAAAGCTTTAGAATTATTAACTAAATGTTATATATTAGTTCAAGGTAATACAGTTAGTGTAATGGGACCTTTTAAAGGTTTAAAAGAAGTTAGAAGAGTTGTTGAAGATTGTATGAAAAATATTCATCCTATATATTATATTAAAGAATTAATGATTAAACAAGAATTGATGAAAAATCCAGATTTAGCAGAAGAAGATTGGTCAAGATTTTTACCAAGTTTTAAAAAGAGAAATGTTGCAAGAAAGAAGAGTAAAAAACCAATTAAAGAAAAGAAAATTTATACACCATTTCCACCTCAACAACAACCTAGAAAAATTGATTTACAAATTGAAAGTGGTGAATATTTTTTGGGTAAAAAAGAACGTGAATTAAAAAAATTACAAGAAAAAAGAGATAAACAAGAAGAAAATAGTGAATTAAAAAGAAAAGAAAAAGAAAAAGATTATGTTGCTCCTATTGAAGATGATTATGAAAATAAATTATTAAAGAAAGAAAAGAAAGAAAAAAAGGAAAAGAAAGATAAAAAAGATAAAAAAGATAAAAAAGAAAAGAAAAGTAAGAAAAGATCAAAAGATGATGAAGATGATAATGAAGAAGAAGTTGAATCAAAAAAAAAGTCTAAGAAACTGAAACTGAAATCTGATTAAAGGGACCTTTTTAAAAGGAATGTTTGAATGTTTAAAAAAAGATAAATAGCTAAATTAGAAACTAAAATAAAAATTTCAAATTTTCAAAATATCAACAGAACAGAAAAAGAAGAAGTAAACAAATCAAAATAATTTATCTTTATAAAACTCACAAGAGTTTTAAATTAAAATTAAAATTAAAACTAAAAATAAAAGGAGAGAAAGTTAATATATAAAACTAAGTTACTATCACAAGAGCATAAAAAAACCGGACTTAGTTTAAGTTTAATTTCTGCCTTGTATGATTTATAATTTACGCTTAGTTCTTATTTTTATTTTTATTTTTATTTTTAACTTGAAAATTTAATTTGTATAGTTGAAAATTTTTTTTAGTTTTTATCTATTTATATTTATTTATAGTTTTTTAGAAATAATTTGCATATTAAGTTTAAAAGCTTTTTTTTTTTTTTTTTGAACATGGTTATGTATTTGATTACATGTAAATTTGAATTTAAGCGTGTTTTAGCAGTTTAAAGGGTACCGACTGGTTATGTATACCGTTAGTTGTATATAGTTGTATATACTTAGCCAATAGATAAATTTATAGTTAACTTTGTTAGATGAAAAAAAAAAGTAACAATAAATTTAACGTTGTTTATTATCGTAAATTATTATTATAACAACAACAGAAAAAATGGAGTTAGAAATGGAATCATAAACAACAACAATAATAATAATAATAATAAAACAAGATTTACAATTGAAAAAATAATAATATTTTATAAAAGCCGTGGGAATCTCTCAACTCCTATATTCTCAAGTATCAACAACAACAACAACAACAATAATAATAATAATTATAACCACTGCACCAACCATTTAGAATAATACCTACGGTAGTAAGTATAAGAGAGAACATAAAGAATAAGAAGAAGAAGAAGAAGAACTAAAGTAAAATTTGAAAAGTTTAACTTAAAATTTTTAATTTTAACTTTGGTTGTCAAGTAACGTATAAATATATATTGAAATGTAAATAGTAAATAAGTAATATCAAATAATTAAAGAAAGAAAGAAAGGAAGAATAAATCTCTTTGAAAATAAAAGTACGAGTCAAATAAAACAATAAAACAATTAGAAGGTTATGAATTTTAATAAGGATGATGAGATGCGAAACAAAGACAAAAAGACAAAAAGAAAATGGAAGTCCAAAAAAGTTAAAAATTTGTATTTAAAGAGTATTTTAATTATGGTATGTGAATTGTATTAAGTAAATGAATTACCAAATCTGTAATTAAAATTATTGAAGAAGATTATGAACACTGGTGATCATAATAAATAAGGAATCTTGTTCTTCTTCTGTTTCCATTTCTATGGTAGTTGTTATTTTGTTTTATTGTAAAAATTTTTTTGTGTAATTGTTTACTTTTTTTTTGATTTTGATTTTGTTTCGTTTTGTGTGCAATTACACTACCCTGTTTATTAACTATAGTAAAATAAACCACACATTAAAATTTAATTTAATTTAATTTAATTTACTACTATCTAATTAATTTAATTTTATTTAATTTCTTACAACCAAACTAATATATAAAAATTTTTATTTTTAGTTTTACAACCAACTTTCAACAAATCAACAAATCATCCAACAACCAACAACCAACTGATCACATCTAATCATCTTTCTGTTCATGTTTAATTGAAACAAAATCACTATTTATTCTATCTAGTTTACATCCATCACTTTATTTTATTTATTATTATCATACATTCATTCCTTTTTTTTTTTAATAATTAATAAAACAATGCCATCTAGATTAGATCATATATTATCATATGTTAATGAAATAGAACTACGATCAAATAAATTAACTAATATAAGTAATGATTCAACAAATTTAATTAATCATATATCTTTAATAAATTCAAATATAACTAAATATGATCAAGATATTGATGATATAAATAGTTTAATTAATAATAATTATAAATCTTTAAATGAATTTAATCAATTATATGAAAAATCTTTTTATTTAGAAAATAATTTATCTTTTAATGATTCAATAACTAATCAAACAAGTTTTGAAAATTTAACTCAAGAATATATTCATTTATTAAATAATTTAACTGAAAATGATAAATATAATTTAAATGATTTAATAGAAAAAGAACAACAATTAAAAGAACAACAATATCAACAACAACAACAACAACAACAAAAAACTCCTAAACCTACTAAAAATCCTAATGATGATATTATGACTCCATATAATCAATCAATATTTAATGATCAAACGGTAGAGCCACAACAAGAAATGACAATAGATCCAATTACACCTACACCTACACCACCAAACCTTAAAAAAATGATATCGATATCTAATTTAAAATTAAAACCAATGAGATGTACATCAGATTCTTCAAAACAAATATTAAAAAAGAAATCAAGATATAGATTATCAAGTATTTATAATATAAATCCAATAGCTTATGAAGATTCAAATACAACCACAACATCATCTTCTTCAACTGATCATAATTTTGATTTTGATGATGATGATGATGATATTGAAATGACAAATAGTATTTCACAATCTTATGAAACTTTAAATTCTATGATTCATGATCATGATGATTTAATAGATACAGTTGTTGATCTTCATGATAATGGAATTGATATGGATATTGATATTAATGATGATAATAATACAATTGTATCAACACCACCACCACAACAACCTTCAAATAATATACATGAACAACTTCTTGTATCAAAATCATCATCTCCATCAATACCAATTATTAAATCAAGAAGAAATAGATCAAATTCATTACCTACATCATCAAGTAAAAGTTTAACAGAATCAGATATTTTAAAAGATTTTGATTATGAACATGATATTTTACAATTTAATAGATTAAGACATTTTATAACAATGAGTCATTTACCTCAAATTAATAATAATAATAATAATGAATTTGAAAAATCTCCAACACCTCAAAGAATAATAAATTTTTCAAATTTAAATATTGATGATGATAATTATGATACAAATTCAATAATATCTGATATTTCTTATATTTCACCAGAAAATCAACAACAACAACAAGAACAAAATAATAATAATGATAATATTGATTTAGATTTTGATAATTTTAATCAATTTTTAAGAAAATCAAGAACTGATTTAAATAAAGATATTGAAAAAGCATTTCCTCATTTATTTCCATCAAATAATAATAATAATAATAATAATAATTGCATAACTAATAATAATAATAATAATAGCATAAGTAATAATAATAATAATAATAATAGCATTCCTAATAATAATAATGATACCCTTAATAATAATAATAATAATAATAAGAATCAACTACCTTCAATTCCTGCACCATCGAAATTCAAATTTCATAATCCAGTACAAATGAGTGCTTCACATATAGCAACTCCAATTTTAGATACTAAATATCATACAACAATATCATCAAGTCCCAAGAAATCAGCATCTAGTTTATTAAATACATTTGTAAATAAACCACCAATTCAACAACAACAACACTCCCAAACATCTCAAATATCATCATCACCAATTCAATTTAAACGACCGTCCTCAACACAACCAACACCACCACCATCAAAACAATCATCATCACTTACGAATTTATTATTTACAGAATCTTTATTAAATTTAGTTAATAATAAACAACAATATTTAATAACATCTGGAGAGAAATCAAAAACACCACAAAAAATAAAAGATTTAAAAAAATTAAAACGTTTAAAAACTAATCCAATTTCAATCCCAAATGAAATTCAAAAGAAAAGAATTCCAATATTATCAGAAAGTTATAATAATAATAAAAATAAAAATAATTCAGATTATTTGAGTGGATATTCTTCAAGTTTAATAATTAATAATGATGATAATGAAGGTAATGGTGGATTGAAATTTCGTCATGGTGATTTATCAATTTTTAAAAATCCAATTATGAAATCTTATAATGAATATGCTTTAAAAGAAGCTTTGGCTCATAGTTTATTAGATTAAAAACAGATATAAAATTTTAAAAATTTTCGGTTAAATAAAAATTAAAAAGAACTCGAAAATTAAATATCTATCATAATTCATTTTTTAAAGTTTTAATTTGTGATGATACATAGAATTTCCATTTAATATTTAAAAGTTTTAAATTAATATTTTTAAATGATAAAATTAAAATATGTTAATTTTGTTATAATTAGATGATTTTTTTTTTTATATTGTATCTAATATATTTATATAGAGAAATATATATATATATATATGTATGTAAATTTGATATTAATAATTAAACCTGTAGATTTATAACTTAAATAAATGCATTACTATTATTAAATAAACTATTTCTTTGTAATTTTGAAGAATTAATTGATTTTTCAATTTGTTTTTCTTTATTACTTTTAAATTGTTGTTTATGATGATTTTTTAAACCTATCTTTGATGAATTTCTATTATAATTATTATTATTATTATTTTTATTATTATTATTATTATTATTATTATCTTTAGATGATAAATAAGTAATTGATGCTTTTGAACCAGATACAACTTTATATTGTTTACTTATTTGAACACCTGAAAATGTAGGTTTACCATCTTTAATATTAATATCATTATTATTTTGTTGTTGTTCTTGAAATGATTTAAAAGATTTCATAATTGATTGTTTTTTAAGTGCTGGTAATAATAATTCTTCATCATCATCATCTTCAATATCTGCAATATCATCTTCATCTGTAAGATCTCCAAATTGTCTCTTTTGTGAAGAAGAAGAATTTTCATTATTATCTTCTTCTTTTTCTTCTTCTACTTCATCTCCAATAATTATAGTTTCTCCTCTAGTTAAATTAGTTATACTTTTATTTTTTAATGTTTTTATAATATTTTCAGTTTCATCTTCTTCTTCATCATCACTAAATCCATGTTGAAATTTAGAAATTTTTTGTAAATTTTCATAATCTTCATCATTATTATTTATACTATGTAAAAATGATAATTGTTTTTGAACAAATGATTCTTTAATTTTAATTGTTTTTTTAATACTTGGTTCTTTTTCTAATGAATCTTGATTTTCTTCTTCTTTAGATTTTTCTTTATTATTATCATCATCATCATCATTATTAAATGGATTTACATCACTATCAGTATCATCATCATCAATCTTAATTATACTTTGATTATCTTGAATACTAGCAAAAAATGGTTTACATTTTTCATTTTTATTTAATTCTTGTAATTTTTTATTATTTAATAATCTTTGTTGTTGTTCATATAATTTTTGTTGTCTATAAGCTGATAATAATTTATCTTCTTCATCACTTAATTCAATATCTAATCCATTACCTCCAGTACGTTTTAATAATTTATGATTTTTAACATCATTTAATAATTTTTCTAATTCTTGTTGATCTTTAATTTTATAATCTTGCATAAATTTATTTCTAATTTCATCATTATTTAAATCTAATTTAAAATCATTATCAATCATTTTTTCATCATCAGAATTTGCTACATCAGAATATTCACCTTCTTCTCCACCTAAACCTTTCCATTCATCTTCTGATTCTTCAGCTTCTCCTTCAATTATTTTATTAATTCCTCGTTTTTCCATTTCTTTTCTTCTTTTACGATTTTGTAATTCTTGTTTACGAATTTTTTGTTCATACATTTTAATTTTATCTTGAATTAATTGATCTTCATCTTGTTCTTGCTCTTGTTCTTCTTCTTCTTCTATTTGAACTAAATTATTTCTAACCTTATTACGGCCTCTTGAAACACGAGCTGGAGTAATCAAATCATCATCTTCATCATCTTTATCATGATCATTATTTTTATTATTGATAATTTGGGTAGCATCACTATTTATAACTAAAGTTGAATCAACTTGAGTTTGAGTTTGAGTTTGAGTTATTGGTTGAGATAAATCTTTAAATTCAGGTAAATTATGATTTAATTTAATCTTGGTTTCTTCAGAAAATGATTCATTTTCATTTATTGTTCGTGGTTTTAAATTTTGAAATAATTCATAACTTTCATTAGCAAATGATATATCATTTTCATCACCATCTTCATTATTATTTGTAGATTTATCAATTGTTTGGATTAAACTATCATCTTGATCACCTTCTATTGGTTCATCGTCTCCATCACCTCCTCCAAACATATAACTATCATCACTTCTGGTATTTTTGAGAATAAGTTTGTTTTCTTTTTCCAGTTCTTGCAGACTTGTATTTTTATCTTCACCTGCTTCTTCTTCTTCCTCTTCTTCTTCTTCTTCCTCTTCATCACTGTATTCACTTTCAGGAACTTCAGACATATCACTTTCAGGAACTTCCATATCTTCATGTTCTTCTGCATCTAATGCTTTACCAAGTAATGCTAATTTTGCTCTTTCTTGTAATTTTTCTTTCTTTCTAATATTTCTAACTCTTTCCATTTCTCTTTCTAATAAATTAGTCATTGATTCTTCTTCTTTTTCAAATTCTTCTAAAATTGCATGATTTGGATTTTGCAATTTCTCTTTTTTCAATTGATCAATATTTCTTTTCTGTAAATTTTTAAAAAAATTATTTTGATGATTATTATCTGATTTGGATTGGTTTTTATTTTTCAATTTTTTTTTTGAAAATCGTTCTTTAAGTATTAATTTTTGTTCTTTTGTTAATTCAGGTATTATATTTAATTCTTTACCATGATTTGAAAATTTGGAATTAGTATTAGTTGTGGATGTTGTATTATTTGTTGAAGATTTATGTTTGATTGGTGATGAAGATGTTACTAATTCACTAAATTCATTTTCAGAATCAGAATCTAGATTAATTAGTTTTTTTCTTAATTTTGGATTATCTTCACCATCATTATTAGTTGGTGAACTCAATAATTCTTGTTTTAATTTAGCTGTATATACATCTAATGGATTTTTGGATTTAGGAATTGGTTTTTTAAAAAATTCAAGAACTGATTCTTTAACTGGAGATGTAATTGGACTTGATTTTAAAAATTCATCTAATTCAACTGTTGGAGATGATGGTTGTTGTTTTTGATTTTCTATTTCCTTTTCAATATCATCATCATTAGAAAATAATTCAATAAATTTATCTTTAGTAAATTGATTTTTTCTTTCAAATTGAGGTTGAATATTAATTTGACGTTTTTGAATATTTAAGAATTCTTGAGCTTTCTGTAAGTCTTTGGTTGATACTCCATCACTTTTAAAATGTGTTGATGATACTACACTTTCATTTGCTTCTTCATTCAATTCATTTTCTTCATCAGTTAATGAAGTTTTAGTAATTTCTTGTTCCAATTCTAAACGTTCTTTTTCTAATCTTTCTCTTTTCTTTTGTTCTGTTAATTGTTGAATTCTTTGTTCTCTTTGTTCTTTAGTCAATTGTGGAGGAACAACTACTTCTTCATCATCTTCATCTGACATAAATAAACTCTCAAGAGTAGGTCTTGGAATAACTTGTGTTGCGTCATCTATCGGTTTTGATGGTATAACTTGTGTAGCTTCTATATTATTTTTACTTTGATTAAATTCGGATTCATCTACTTCCAATTGAGGCAATTTTTGAAATGTGGTGGTGGTTGTTGTTGTTGTTGTAGATTGATCAATTTTTTGAGTATCTGATTCATCTTGTTCTTGGTTTTCACCCAACAATCTATTCTTAATTTTATTTAATATACTTAAATTAGATGTTCCATCATCATTATCTAATACGTTAGATATACTATCAACATCAAAGTTAAGTCCTAATATATTTTTTTGAGTTGAATCATTAGTTCCTTCCAATTCTACTTCACTATCTGAAGATGATTGATCATTATCTGTGTTTGAATGTTGATTATATATTTGATTTGATTTAAATTGACTAATTGAATAGTCTTGAATCTCATTTAAAGCTTCCATTTGATTAATTGAACGAATAAGATTTAGAATGAAATAAATTGAAATATGATATTAAAAAGTATTTAACGTGAGAAAGAGAAAAACTTTGGCAACACGATGATGCGTATTAATTTTTTTTAGATTTTTTTTTTTTCGCGTTGTTTATTTTTATCTATGATTAGATAAGCATTACATAATAATATTTTATGTGCAGGTGAATATATTGAGTACTGTCAATATATAGATATATATATATAATCTATATCATATTGAGTGATATCTATAAAATATTGAGTGAATCAAAATGTGTCAGGATTAAAATCGATAATTATTTCAATCAAAGTCGCTGAACCAAAATTTTCAATGATTGTTTTCTCGAAAAAATTTAATTAAACAATTGAAAAGAGGTCTTTTCAACTAAATTTAGCAACTTTATTTTTTTTTAAAATAAATTCTGTAGTTATATTTACAGTTTGTTAACTCTTTTTTAAATATCGATAGAATACATATATTGTAAAGTGTTTTTTCCAATCAAACTTGACCTAATGATTTTATTGCTTAGTAATACGAGCCTTCATAAATAATATATAGATTTAATTGTAATTAAAAATAAAGTCTGACTAAATTTATCATTGAAAACTTATCCTATTGAAGAAAAAAGTTACAACAAGTTTCAAAAAAGTATATTCATCCAATTTGTCGAATCTGGTATAATAGTAGAAAGTTCAATATTTGAATAACAGTAGTACTTTTTTTTTGCCTAATAAAATATTTATATACGAAAGCATACAACAGTAATTAGTACCGTTTCAATATGTCATTAGACATATAAAAATTGAAATTCTAACAACTGTTTCTAAATAATATAATTTTTATATAAATTTGAGGTATTGAGGTAACTATGCACACAACTATTAAAAATTTTTTTAAAGAAAAACATTCAAATCATTACAA
Organism: Insectozyma bohioensis; assembly: GCA_030582535.1. Taxonomy (NCBI): domain Eukaryota; kingdom Fungi; phylum Ascomycota; class Pichiomycetes; order Serinales; family Debaryomycetaceae; genus Insectozyma; species Insectozyma bohioensis. The sequence continues at coordinate 110,168 of JAKTXL010000021.1, read as the reverse complement.
AATTGAATTTTTGTATTACAACATACCATTTTAACCACTTATATGGAAAGAGAAACTCCAAGAGTATCCAATAAACACATAAATAGTCCATTTTTGTTAAGAAAAAAACATGTGTCAAAACTTAATTTCAAATCAATAATTGTAAATAGTATATAATGAAAAAAAATAATTAATTGGTATATCTGTTAAATAGTTATGGCAATATTACTGGGGCCACGCAGGGCCAAATTTAACACGATGTTGGTTAAATATTTGTGGGTAAATCGTATAGTCAGTCGCACCAGACAAAAGATTCAGGTTTTATGTTTGGTGGTGCACCAATATAGGTGGCAAAAAAAAAATAAATCTTGATTGGGAGTAAATCGTTGTTTGTGGTTAAATATTCTAATAATAAACATATTATTATGATTTAATATAATTTCTAAACCCTAATATCTTATATGACAAGCTTTATCTTAGCTTTATCTTGGATTTTCTAGTTATTTTAATAAATCTTGTACTATTCTTATTTTTTTTTTACGCATCGCATGACAAAAATAATATAAAGCTTTTTCGCAACCTTTTTTTGTTATAAATTATCACAAACGAATCACTTATTATTTATTTTATAAATTATCATTTATATTTATTCATTAATAATTATTATTTATTTTCATATTCAGGTTAAATATTATTTAATTCATTTGAATGATTTTTCAACTACAAAAGACTGGTTTTATATATATCAATTTCAATGATTATTAAATTCCTAATCCCCTAATTAATATAACTACATTGAAGTTTATTTTTAGATCATAAATAAATCAAACTATCATTGTAGTTTGGTTTTTATTCACTTAAAAAGGAGATCATTAAATACATTTATATACTTTAATTCCATGTCCGGGCCGGTCTCTAAATGACCTACATCTCCAAATGACCAACAAAAGGGTTATTAATCCGGCCATGATGGTTAGTAAAAAGAACCGACTTTGTAGCTCACAAATACAATTGAATCTTGTTTTAATTTAGAAACAGGATCTTGTTTTGTGAGCTTAGCAAAATCGGTAAAAACGAAAAGAGCCCGACCCCGTTTCGTTCATTTTTTAAAAATTTCAAAAAGTTAAAAAAAATGGACCTCGTTAAAACGGCCTAATTCTGTGTTTATTGGATACTCCTGGAGTTTCTCTTTCCATATATGCGATTAAAAGGGTATGTTGTAGTACAAAAATTTTATTTCATTTTGATTTGAAAATTTTTTTATTTGTTTTTTTAAAACAGTACAAATTATACATCATTTTTTTGAAAATATCATATAAAAATAATATATATCACATATAAAATTAGATAAAAACAAATTCAATTCATTTAGATAATTATAAATACATAATAAAAATATTCATATGGTAGCAGTATCTATTTTGTTAATAGAAAATCGTTAAAAAAAAAAAAACCAAAAAATCAATTCAAATCTTTATTTTATATATTAATTCAATACTATTTTATGTAATTATTTGTACGATCAGAAGATGAAAATACCCAACCACAACAATCACATGAACAACTTAATAACAATGATGATGATATAGCATCACCTTTCATCATTCCATGTCATGGTAATAAGTCTGGTAGTGTAAAGTAATCTTATAAAAGCCTGTATTTTATCAATACGATTTAACTAAATAGGAATCCTACAAAGTAAATGGAAAGTGGTGAGTAAATATAGTGAAATATAAATCTTTTATAATGCAAGAGACTGTGTGTTATACCAATATCTAATATCAAGAGCGAGGACCAGAAACCCCATAACATCTTTCCTTTTATATATTTCTATATATTTATCTAATAAATATAGTTTGGAAAAAATAATATATTTGAACAACCACAAAAATCGAACCAGAAATGTCTTTGAAAATTTAACTAACAAAAAATGTAGGTAATTGAATGGGCTTAAAAGCGCAAATATATTTAAAAAATAAAATATACTAGTGGTTATACAATATGCAGGTAAAAATAACCAGAGCTCTTTCTTTTTCTTGTTTTGTCAAGTTTAGTCGAAGTCTTTTGAAACACGCTTCTGGATTCCTAGAAAATTTATTTTACACACAGGTTTATAATTTATAGATTTCATATACAACCAATCTAATCATGAACATCGTTAAAAAGAATAAAAAAAAACGTAAATTAAAGAATATACTCTTTTTAACTAATTAGAAATTTTAATGTATTATTTCTGAACCAGCTTCCACCCAATCAAGAAAAGGTAACAATAAAGGTTTTTATTCTCGAATCCACCTCGGTGAAAATTTAAATAAATAATTATAAAAGAGACTACTATAATATATTAAGAATGAAAATCAACCAAATAAATTAAATGAACAATGGTTCGAGCTATTCTTTGATATCGAGCTCTAAAAGAATTGGTCCTACCGATTCACTCGAGGAGTATTGTTGTTATATTACTAATTTTTATGTTTTTTTTTTAAAAACTTTTTTAAACAACATTTTTAGATTTTACTTATATATTTTGTGTTTAATTTATTGCCACCAATCCTTATTATGTTAAATATCTAACACATTTTATTTTTTATCTGCAGATAACATACTTAATTTGCAACCCAGTAAACTCAAAGTGCTGCCTAGTATGTATAATTCCAGACCAAGTTACCTGTTTATTGGTATTAGTTCACTTTTAATACTAAATATATATTTTAAATCTTCAGGCACACTCTTCCTAAAAATGCCCAGGAGTGACCAAACTAAAATCTATTATCTATAATTACAGCTTCTTATATACAGGTAGTTTTTTTCTTGTTTGCTGTTTATTATTTAAAGGATATATATTTCTTTTATATAGATTATCTGATTAATTGATTAGGCAAACTGATTTCGATAAACCAAAAGCTTAATAATAATTCAATATATAGCCAGCTACGAAAATTTATACTAGTAATTGAATCAATACTAAACTTATATTCAATATAAAATACAATGGATTTGCTGCAACATGTACAAAATATTGTAAGATTAAAAGGTTTGATTACATATAGTTGAATTCTTTGTTATCTTGACTCTTCTATTTTTTTCTCTGATTAAAAGATTAACCAATATAAACTACCTGATTCAATATGTTTAAACTTGTAGCAAAGTACATGCTTGACTTTAAAGTATTGCTTTTTTGTTTTTAGACAATTTCTTGTATTTAACATACGTTGTGATACGATTCGAAAGAAATCTGCAGCAAAAACAATGAATTAGATTATTTCTGGGGATATAGGTTCATATCATGAATGTTATAGCAAGATGTTTCTTTTTTCTATTTTACGAGATTTTTTACTTCGTTGATAAAAGTCTTGTTAAAATTGAGGCGTTTAGATTTCTAAAAATATGATATCACTATCAAATATATAAACTGTCTGATAGTATCTATCAATAATCTCCGACTTGGTGAATTTATCTATTAGAGCATTTATCTTGGAAGAAATCTGAGTACGACAATATATATTGGACCATGATAGCTATAGGAGATTTATTTAGAATAAAGTATTGAACAAAACAACAAAACAAAATACACAAAACTTAAAAATGCGCAACCATTCCTTTTTTACCGGGCTGTGCGCATTAGTAAACTTGTGTCATTTGCTCGTAAGATTACTTCCTTTAGCATGAACATAGAGCCAATGACTGGAGCGGGTTATTTTTTGAACGAGGCTCGGCACAATTTCTACTAAAATAGATACCGTTTTTTATATATAAAAAAGTATATGTTTAAATTTAAGGTTATTTATCATTTACTATTGAGTTGAAATATTATATTTCACTAATTTATAATAAATGTAGGTAGAAAAAAAAAAAAAAAGATCAAAAAGATAAGTTATAAGGTACTAAGAAAATAATTATTGTTTCACGTAAAAAACAACATGTTAAAATTGGAAGTAACTAGGGCAACTATAGAATATACGTGATAAATTAATAATAAAATATACTGAATAAAACTATGCATCAACTAAATAATTTATTTTAGTAAGTTTTTTTTTACTCTTTTTTTTTTTTAAAAAAAAACACTACAAAATCTAAATTGATGTATTTTTTTTAAATATTTTTTTAAAAATTTTTAAAGACCTTCAAAAAATAGTAATTTTTTCCAAGTGTTTTTTTTTTTTTCCACCAAGTTTTTCTTCATTTTTAATTCTCAAACTGGTTGCAAATATTATCTTATATTATTTTGAAGTCAAAACAAAACGTTCGAACTTGATGGACTTGATTAGTTTATATTGCTATTAATAAAACTAAAATTAAAAAAATGAAAACTAATAAAAAAAATTGAATTAAATAGTTTTAGTTTTAGTTTTCACAAATTAAAATCCATTTTTTTTTTCTTTTTTTCCTTTTTTAGTCCCTATTTAATACGGTTTGTTAATTTTTAATTTTACATGTTCATAAAAAATGTAGAATAATACAAACATATTAAAATTTGTTTTTTAAAAAACTTTTGTTGTTGTTTATATACTTAGTTCTCTTCAAAAAGTTTTAAAACTTTTTTTTAACCCTTTTTATCCATTAAATTGTTGATTTTTTTTTACAAGAAATTTGTGAAGTCTTGAACTAAAAGATGTTTTCTTCTTTATATAAAACGACCAAACATTTCTTGTTTCTTTTTTTATTTGTTTATCAATTCTTTTATCGTATTTTTTGGTCAGGTTTAAATGATCGAACAATATTTGGGTTAATAGTTAATTTTTGGATAAATTTTAGTCCTATATTTATATGGTTGGTCATTTTTAAAAATGCTGGGTTAATACCTCATGATATAAGACCCCCTATCCACGTAAAATTACCATCAAGATTAGATCATTATATGTTTAGTAATTTATTTGGTGGTGTACTTACTGTTACGTGTTTAGGATGCTTAAGTTACTTATTGTATCTTGGTGCATATAAAATAAAATCAACTACTTTAGAAAGTTCCAGAGATGAATATAATACATCAGAAGCATCAACAACTACATCTTCAGATATAGAATTGTCAAGATTTTTGCAAGAATCAGAGAACTACACCCCCCCCCCCCTTGTCATCACCCCTCAAATTATTTAATGGTCCATTGGATATCATTAATGAAGAAGAAGAACCAGATAATGATTATGTTGCATCATTACCACCATTAGATTATCAACAAGATAAGCATCATCAACAATTAACATTTTTTAGAACTTTATCCCAACAAGAGATTTCCAATTATGCAATAATAATAAATGAGAAAATATTGAAAAAAATTAATATAACTGGATCTTATTATCCTATTAATTGTTGGTATTTAAGTGTGCCAATATTATTAGTTAAAAGTTGGTTTTTATTAAATTTAGTTTATTGGTTAAAAGATCCCATTGTTACATGGAAAGATTTATTAGCATGGACTTCTTATGTTTTAGGTCATATAACAGTCCCAATAGTTACAGCTGTTTGGCTTTATGTATTTCATGCACCAGGAGCTGTTAAAGCATATAGTTTTGCATTAGGATTTGAAAATATAGCAGGAGTTTTAACACATTTATGTTTCCCAACTGCACCACCATGGTTTGTTCATATGAATGGTGAAGATTCCCAAGCTGATTATGATATGAAAGGTTATGCAGCAGGTTTAACAAGAGTTGACATTGCTTTAGGTACTCATTTAAATTCAAAAGGGTTTCATGCTTCACCAATTGTATTTGGTGCAGTTCCTTCATTACATTCAGCAATGGCTTCAATGACTTTTTTCTTTGTTAGTTATTATGCTAGATGGAGACCTTTGAAATTATTAGCATTAAGTTTTGTATTATTACAATGGTGGGCTACTATTTATTTAGATCATCATTGGAGATTAGATTTATTAGTTGGATTATTTTATGCAATTATTTCATTTAGTATAATTCATCATTTATTATTAAAGAAAATTGATAGAAAATTTTTAACTGCTAGATTAAATTATGATTTCACACAAGGCAGTACTATGGGTATGAGAGTTTTTAGAAATACAAGAATACAATGGTTTTTCGATCCGTTATCTTAAAAGAAATGGTAGATAGGATAAAAATTTTTGGATTTATTTTTTATTAGTTGTGTATAATTAAATAACTACTTTTTATTTTATAACTATTTTCTTATTGAATATATAGTAAATGGCTCAAAAAAATATAAAAGGGGCAGGTTGGCAGTAAAAAATGTTTTTAGGGGGTAGTGATAAAAAGGCTTAGAAACGCGAGTACAATAGATTTTTGCAACTTAATTATGGATATGCTCAGAAAAAAAAAATAACATGAATAATATAATCACCATCATAGAAATATACGCAAGTAATACTATTGATTTTATTTATTGTAAACGTTAATAATTTAAAAAATTTCAAAGAGAATCATTTAGTTATTTGATTATGTTCAAAATTTGTGGAATTGTTTGTTGAGAGTTATGATAGGCTTGAAAAAAATTCTCTCTCTTACATACTAGTGAAACGTTAAATTTGACAGAATAACTCTAATCAAATATGCCATTATTTGTAAGTGTAGAAGTTTAACTAAAACATAAGAATATTTAATGATAAAGTAATATTATAGAAAGTATTATTCCACATGTACCCAATTTTCGATTTTTTTTTTTTGCAGTTTGAAGGTAAACATCAATTAACGTCTATACATCGATCATCAATCTGTATTGATTTTTAAAAAGGATTTATGTACTTTAAATCTAGTTAAAGGATATAATTATTATAAAGTGAAACTACAAATAGTTAAAACTTTTGCAAAAAATATCTTATAAATTTAGAATAAGTCAGGGAAACACATAAATCTATTTAATTCAGAACAAGGATGAGAACTATTAAACAATTTATTGTGGTAACTGATTTAAGTTCTAAAACTATTATGTATTTTCGGGAAATGATTCACTTAAACTTAATTTTTAAATATATTTACAATATTTTATTTTTCAATATATAATACTAATTTGATTCATTCAATAAAGATAATTAAAACTATATATTTATATTACCAAATTATTGGATACGTAAATAGTTCTAATGAAGAACTAGTTACGAATAATTACTTCTAGCATTTTGCCACATAATAGAGAAATTCAAAGACTTTTTACAAAAGAAATATTAGACTACTTTAACATAAAAAATAAAATGAAATATTGTTCAATAAACAAATTGTTTGTCCGTTTTTGTATCATATGCTGCTAAGTTTAAACAATTTCAAATTGTATTTCAGTAGAATCTAATATTCTATAACCACCCAAGTTCATGAAATTTTGTTCGAAAAGTAAGAAAAAAGCGCAAAAAATATATAAAACAAAATACTATTGTATTTTACAAACAATATGCAAGCTAAAGCCTAAAACCAAAACTTTTTTTTTTTTCTTTCTTGTCTAACAGAAATCAAGTTTAGTCGAATTTTTCAAACACGCTTCTGACTTCCTAGAACACAATTTATTTACACACAGGTTTATAATTTATAGATTTCATATAAAACCAATCTAATCATGAAACATCTTAAAAAAAAATTAAATAAATTAAACAAAATAAATCGATGAACATATCTTTTTTAACTAATTGTAAATACAATGTTTAATTTTTTGTTCAGGTTTCAAATGATGAGCAATGCTATATCAAAATAAGCAACAATAGCGTTTTTTTTCTGGAATCTATCTCCGTTAAAATCTGAACTATAAAAGAAACTATTATGAAAACAATCCAATATATCAAATGAACAATGGTTCCAACTATTATTCAATATTCCAAAACCATTATGTGCTGCATAGAATGGAATGAAATCTGCGGATTCACTTTTATAATATTATTGTTAAATTACTAATTCTTATATTTTTTAAACTTCTTTAGGTACTATTTTTAGATTTTAGTTCTGTTTTTTTTGTTGTGAATAATACTAATTTTCTAAAAATAGCTTTGTTTTTTTTTTTTTTCATCTGTGTTTATTAATAGATAATATATTCAAAATATACAACTAACAGTTGAAGTTCTACTCAGCCTGTATAATCCCAGACTACTTTAGGAGATTATAAGTAACCTTACATAGGTAATACTTGCTACTTACTCATGGCTGTATGTCTTCAGGTACATTCATCCTGAAGAAGTTTAAATTCAGGAGTAACCAAACAAAAAACTAAAATATTGGCCCTCTTATACCCAGGTGCTCTTATCTTGATTGCTGTCAATTGTTTAAGATGATATACTAGATTACATAGAGTAGCTAATTAATCTTTTTGGTTGAAAAACTTAAATAAACCAATATCCAAATAAATGATATATATATATATATATATTATTAAGAATTTTTAACACAATAAACATAATAGGAAACATTGTAAGATAAAGGCATTTGATTACATGCTATTAAATAATTTTTTTTTTTTTGATCTTAATTCTTCTTTTCGTATTTGAAGTTATTCTAATTTTTAATCTATTTTTAGACAAACACAAATTCTTGTAATCAAAATACGTTGTGATACTACCTGTTAGAATGCTTCTTCAAAAAGAAAGAAAGATAGATTAGATTAATTCCGTGGATATAGATTCATTTCTTGGCTATTATATCAAGTTGCTTAAAATCTACGTGACGCGATTTCTTACTTACTTAATAACGTCTTGTTGTATTTAACTACAATTTTATAGGAGTTTCGATTTCAAAAAAAAATATATCAATATTAAATCTATGAAATTGGTATCAATTCTCTCTGTCTTGGTAATTTTAGTTAATAGAGAACTTATCTTGGAATAAATGTAAGTAAGACCATACATATGAGCATGACGGATATAGATTTCCCCTATCTGGTTTTATTCTAATGTGACCCAGGGCAGACTATTTTATATCATGTATACTCTCTTATCTTATGTAGTAAATATATTGTAACAGAAAGAAAGAAAAAAAAAAAAATAGGAGATTTGTTGATAAAATAAAAGTTTTTATACAGCAAAATATTTTTTAAGAAAATGCGCAACCTTTCCTTTTTTACCGGGTTGTGCGCATTAGTAAACTTGTGTCATTCGCTCGTAAGATTACTTTGTTTTATTTTCATTGTTTTTTTATTTAGTATGAATATCTGGTTTGACAAAAGGCCAATAAAAATAAATGGGGGTAGGTTATGTTTTTTGAAAGAGGCTTGGTATCATTTTCATTGACATAGGTACCAATTTTTTACTTACAAAAAAGCACTTCACGTAGAGCTAAATAGGGTATTTTATAGATAAATTAAATTTATGAAAGATTATATACAGAGTAGTTTCAAAAATACACTATTATTTATCTTACTATTGAATTGAAATTATTTTACTGTATATAATTAATTTATCTATATAATAAATCTAGGAACCTTCTATTGAAAGTAAATTTGAGTTTTAAAGTTTTGTTCAGTAGATTTTTTTTTCTCAATGACAATAATATACGCTTAATTAGAAGTAACAACAGTATATATATAATATATGATAAACTAAAATCAAATATACTTAATATAAACCTTTTAATCAACTAAACTATTTATTTTAGTAAAATGTTTTTACTTGTTTTAAAAAAAAACACCACAAAATTGAAATTGATATATATTTTTTTTTTTTTTGTTTAAAATTTTTTTCTTAAAATTTTTTTTTAAGGCCCTGAACGTAGTTTAACTTTTTCCAAGTGTTACACCAAGTTTTTTTTTTCATTTTTTTTTTAATAAAAAATACTTAAACTGGGTGCAAATATTATCTCTAATTTGTTTTTTAACTTATAATAGAACGTTTGAATTTGATAGATTTGATTAGTTAAAATCTTCATTAATAAGAACACAACTAAAAGTATGAAAACTAATAATAAAAAAAAAAGTTTAATTAATTAGTTTTAGTTTTAGTTTTCACAAA